>JARHVA010000102.1:6770000-7057500 GCA_037957365.1 Torreya grandis
TTATTGATAAAAAGAAATTAGGTCTTGGTCTAGGTAGTCTAGGGGCTGACCTAGACCTTAAATAAGTTTTGTCAATTAGAATACAAGGTCAATGGGGCTAAAAATGTAACATAAACTGTCAAAAAGGATTTTAAGCTAGGGAAGGGCTAATGACGACAAAATATGACTAAAAGAAGGTGTAAAAAAGGAGGCAAAGCTTAGGGGAATATTTTTAGGAGATGGGTGTATAGATAATAAATGGTAGCATAGGAAAAATAATCCTAAAAATGACCAATGTTATGCCCACCTCCTTCTTGATGCACCCCTTAAGGTGTGCAATCAGAGAGATTGAGACTCGGTGGGTTCCTTCAAAAGAGAAAGCATCAATAATTGACAAAGTTTGAAAATATTATGTATATACAATATGTATAATGTAAAATAATTTCAAATGTAATATGGATTAATGTAGAACCATTGATTCGAGTCGAATCAATTCCATTCCATTGCTTTTATGTTACATTATTTTTACATTCATTGGTAAAATACAATTTATTCTTCAAATTCATTCTCTAGCATAAGAGCATTTCTTCTAGATCTTAGAATCCTATATTAGGATATCTTAGTTGAATCTTACATGGTATCAGAGTGGGTGAAAAGCTTTTGGGTAACCTCTCAGGAGATATTCTTTCCATACCAAGTATGCTCTTCTCTTGCATCCTCTTTGGGTGGTCTTGAGAATAAAAAAGGTGTGCAAGAAATTCTAGTTTTTAGGAGGGTTTATTATTTGTGTTTTTTGTTATAGGCACATTCCTAAAGCTTCATGGATTAAATATGTGTTTTAAATTATATCTAGGGTGTCTTATAAAATTATATCTACCTCTTATTTTGTCTCAGTTGGATATTTGAAGCCTAATATATCATTTATAAATACAAATTTAAGTTTTTTATCAAAAAGATATGTCTATTATTCTTCAAAAAACTTACTAAATATAAATCGTCATGATAAAATATTTACAGTTTTTGTGCACCTATTTTGTATCTTTACATAACAATTTTAAATTTTGAATTTCATTTAGTAACATGAGATTTATCGTAGTTTTACTAACTATTATTTAGGAGAAAAGAGAAATTTTTTAAGTTTTAAAAAAAATGTAAGATTTTTATTATTTTTCTCACCACTAATAAAAATGCATGGAACAAGAGGGCTATGAAAATAAGAGGCATACAAATTTATATAATAAAGGAGCTGATAGGTGAAGTTACAGGATTGTCATGTGAAGGGGATAAATCCTTCAAAGATCAATAAAAAAATAGGAACTTTTACAAGGGTTTTTTTGAACCAACGAGATCATTAAAATAAACAAAAAGGGGTTCCCTATTCGAATCTTCCTTGACACTGCCTGAAGTCTATTTATAGATAATGAATTGTATCACCCTTGAAGGTAAGTATACTCTCATTTTATTGCATCATTTAATCTTACTAAACCACTTTCAAGGCTTTAAAATTAGCCTATCATATTTTCTTATGAAATCCCTATAGTGTTCTACTCTTGCATACCAGATCAAAGAAGACAATCCTATCATCCACTAAGGACTCATTATCCTAATATTAAAACATGGTGAGGCCCTTTGGGGTAAGGAGGTCCAATCTAAGGGGTCTTCTATAGAGGAAGATTCCCTTGAGGAAGATCCTACCTTAGGATCTCACCACTCGATACCCTAATTTTCCCCTTTAGGCCTCAATTCTAAGACTTATATTAGGGATCACCCCCTAAAACTCTTTGTCATCAATCCTAAATCCCTTATACTAGAGGAAGGAAACTTGATAGAGTCAGTGGGTAAAAGAAAGAACCCAATGACACAGGTGATTAAAACCAATACGGATTGGTTGGAAGGGTTTAATAGCAAATTACATGAGGTAGGGATTTGTTTGATAGGTTTAATCTAGGATTAAAATTCCATGAATAAGGAGGTCTCCACAATGATTCAATCATTCTCTCAACTAGAAAAAGTTGAAGGTACCCCCCAAAAGAAACTTATCAAGGAAGATAAGACTCATTCCATAAATCTCCCCCTAAAATCCCTCACCAAAAAGACCCCTATGAAAGAACAACCATGGAAGAGACCTAGAATGATCCTACCTAAGGAAGATGCAGAAGGCTCAGGCAACAAAACCAAGGTTAGAATCATAAAGAATAGACAGGTTGAGAAGGAGAAGGAGATAGAGGCTACTAAATTACTTATGAAGAGATCCCCCCTCTTGGATTAGCTTCTCCTTCTTATGTTCCTTTGGTTTTTATTCTCCACATCAATATTTAGTTGCTAGTACTGTTATTTTAGTTTTTGCCTCTTAGCCCATGGGGCTTGTTTCAATTTACTACACTTTTCTTATACTCTAGTTCTTGGTCCCTATAAAACTAGGATTTTTACCCAATTAAATTTTAAAAAAATGATTTTTTTAAATTTTTTATCACACACACACACACATACATAATTGATTTTTCTTATGCAATTTTTTTCATCACAAAAAATAAATTTTACTTTGAGTTTTTTTATGTGATTTTTTATCGTACCAAAATTAAAATTGTGATTTGAGTTTTTTTAGGCAATATTTTCTCATCAAAAAAATAAATTGTACTTTGAGTTTTTTATGTGATTTTTTCTCATGATAATAATAAAATTACACTTTTGAGTTTTTTATGTGATTTTTTCTTATGACAAAAATAAAACTATACTTTGAGTTTTTTTGACAATTATTTCTCATGCCAAAAATAAAATTGCATAAATGACCACCTAATTCAATCACCCATGGTAGCAAGTACCACTACCCTTTGTGACACATCCTTTCATTGACAAATCCTGATGGGTGAGGCCCGATCTAATAGGAGGTCATACTCCCTCATAGAAAAACACCTTTTCCACATCAGTGTTCATATTTTCTCTACATACCCAATTGGAATTATCACAAATTCATTCAAAATTCACATTATGCTGAACCATCTTTCATTAAACACAGTTATATAGAGTTCATGTCTCCTCAAGTCCCCTTTATTAGCACCTTGCAATCTTCAGTGGAGACATATCAAGGCCCCTTTCTTAATGCCTTGAGTCTTTTCATAATTTTTATCATGATAAAAAATTAATTCTCCATTATAAATGGGTATCTTATCAGGCACTCATAAGCCAAAATCCATCTGAGGACCATTTCATGTCTGAGTGGCATATTTTTTAGTTGTATTTTCCTTGATTATATCTTCAGCATCTATCACACCTATTGCTAGACTCTAACAATTTTAGAGAAACTAGAGTATCTGCAAGATGATGTTTGAGTTATGGCTATGTCCACTCATACATCTCTTGGTTTGTGTAATTCTTAGTATTCTTTAAGTTTTTGATTAGGTTTAAGGGATAGTTTCTTTAGTCACATTATGAATCCATTACACCATGAAGACCTTCATAGTTTGATGACCTTTGTTCAGTGACACAATTTGTATATGCATAATATTTTCAAACTTTATCAATTAATGATATTTTATATCTTGCAGTAATCTGTTGAGTCTCAATTTCTTTGAGTGCACACCCTAATATGTGCATTAGGAAAGGGGTGGGTAGACCATTGGTGATTTATATGATTGTTGTCCCTTTTTTCCACTTGTTATCCACACACTTGTCTCCTAAAGCTATTCCCCTAAGCTTTACCTCCTATTTTAAACCCTTCTCTAGTCATTTACCACCCTCATTTAACCCTTCCCTAACCTAAAACCATTTTTTATAGTTTATGTTACATATTTGGCCCCATATAAATTGTACTCTTATTGGTAAAACTTATTAGGGTCTATATTGGCCCTTGGATGACTTAGTCCATGACCTAGTTTGTTTTTTTCAATTATGATACTAGGTTGACTAGGTCAACCTTGTCGGCCTAAAATTTCCAAAGGGATTAGGGTTAGATCCACCCTTATAAACACATTAATTTTTTCATTCTTAGAGATACAACAAGAGTTAGTTATTCATTTATACTTATTTACAATATGCTCTTTTGCCATTCTACTTGAGGAGTCTTAGCTTAGGGTTTATACTTGGAGAAAAATCTTGTCTCATGGAGAAGTCTTGGATACTTTGGCCTTTCTTAGTGATCCTTACAAACCATAACAACCTCTTATGAAGAACCTTTGGCCAAGGGAGAGATTAAGTCTCGACAGGTTTATCTTCAAGGTAAGTATCTCTAACTTTGCTCCTCTTTTCAATAGATAGAAGTAGCATAAGTAATGGCTTTTGAATATATTACTCTCTCCATGCATTAGGGTTTTACCTATACATAGCTTAATTAGAATTTTTTTGTGCATGTTCAATTTTATGTTTACTAACCCCAATGTTTTGTCACAAACTTTAGTGAGCACTAGATTATATTTACTTTACTTGTTATTAGTTTAGTGAATATGAAAACATAGGACCTAGTTAGGGTTATTGCATAGTTTTGATTGATTGGAGGCTTTGGAACCATTCTTAGTGATATTATTATGATAAGGGATCAATTGATTAGGTATAATGGCTACATATTGGTCATGACCCTAATTATCTAATGTATCCCCAATCAGAAGTGTAAGTAGGATTTATCTTCTTTGAGCTAGGATTGATTTATAGATTTATTACATTTTTCATTGCATATATTCTGGTAAACCCAATGTGAATCTAAAAATTACAAGTTTTTCATACTTTTATTTCTATCATCTTATTATTTTTATATATTTATGATAGTCTATCAAACTAGTCAGTATAGTTATAACTTTTTGTGCATATGTTTAACACACAATCACATTAAAATGACTTTGTTCTATTTGTGTAGTTCTTCATCAGATACAGGTTACTAGATTAAATAGGTCAACATAATACTCTTTTTCAGTCCCAAATAAGCATACAAGGTTAAACAGGTTGACTCTATCATATTTTTCTCTCTGTTAACATTTATATGAACAAACTAAGTCAAATAGTTAGATATAGTCATCTTATCCTTCTTCAGCACATAGGGTTTTGCATAACTAGGTCAAACCAATCAACTTAGTTTACATAATTTCAAAGTAGCATTCAAAGTAATTTAGCATACAATTTGTAATCCTAGTCATCTTCCAATCCACCAAGATTCCTCTCTTTCTCTCTCTATCATTTTAGTTCTATTTTGTATAAGTTAATAGTCTTCAAAATTGTAACCTTACAGCCAACTAAGTCGACCTAATCGACTTAGTTTTATATTTCATCTTTTGTCTAAAAGACTTAGTTGACCTATTCAAATTTTTTCTTAAAGAATTTTGCTTACAAAAAATAATAGTGACCCAGTTGACTTTGTTCTATACTGTTTGCATACAGTGTCATCTTAATTAACTCCGTACTATCCTAAATTTGGGAATTAATAACTGTTTACTAGTAATTAATTAACACTTTCATTTTTAGTTGTTTGCATGATTAGAGTAACTCACATAGTATAAATAGGTGGTTTTTCAAATTACTATTTAGTTACACTATTTTGCTCTTTTGTACATACAGTGTCATCTAAATTGACTCTGTACTATCCTAAATTTGGAAATTAATAACTATTACTAGTAATTAATTAACACTTTCATTTTTAGTTGTTTGCATGATTAGAGTAACTCATATAGTATAAATAGGTGGTTTTTCAAATTACTATTTAGTTACACTATTTTGCTCTTTTGTACACATTACACTATTTTGCTCTTTTGTACACACTACCAAATCACACAATATTCAAAACACATTTTTAACTTGTATTCCCAAGGCCTACCTACTTGGATTTCATCACCATGGCAGAAGTTGACTTGGTTTTCTAGACAAGCATAAATACATGGTTAATTATATATATTGGAAAAGCACCCAACACTCTTATCATTATGGGATTGTGAAGTGAGGGGGTAAGCCCCAATACCAAGCTAGTATTAATGAAAATAAAGATCTTTTTCAACCTAAATGTCTTGAAACTATCCATATATTATTTTCTAGTTCCCTAATTTCATCTAACTTCCCTATCACACTTAATACTTTATAATAATCTAATAACTCACACATGATGACCGCTTAATTAGCATTTACTTTTTAATTGACTACTTGCTCTCTGATCATTATGTGTTTGTATTGAAAATACTAAAATTGGCTAGTGTTGGTACAAGGTTTTGTCTTGTGTGCCCCAATTGAATCACTCAAATTGGTCCCATTATTTATGTGTTTTATTCTACTTATTGCATCATTTATATTGAAAAAATTTACCCTATTTTAGAAAACTATCATTTTGATCGATATAGTCTCTTATAGACTCTATCTTTCTTCCTATCAACAATAAACAGTCAAAAAACATATATATAAATACACATTTAAACCAATTGACTCTGTACTTTTCTCAGCTTATGTCTAAAAATACATATTCAACCTAGTCGAATCTATACTCTTCTACCTTCTATCAAGTAATACACAGTCAACCCAATAAATTTTGTACTCTTATTACTGCGCTTACTCTTCTATCTAGATGAATAAGTTATTTATCTCTCATTATTATTTTTTATCCTCATTTTCCTTTTATTAAACATCATGAAATCCCCTATCAAAATATTATTGGACAACCTAAATCCATTTAGACACTATATGGGGTGTTCTTTTCTTCATATCTTTTCTTCCTCTTTTCACCCTTTAGGGAATCTTATGATTCCCACCCATGTGTTAATTTAGCCTTTGGGGCATCTTAAAATTCCCATACCTACATCCACTTCACCTTTAGGGTATCTTTTGATACCCACTCTTATTCTCCATTACATCATACCAAACTAATTCAACTACAAGAAGCTTTTAGAGACACATATGCTTGTCTCTCACATTCTCATTCTTGATATAAATGTTAGCGTAGATATTTCCCTTCTTTGCATACTTTATATATGCTATCTATCTAACACTTTTTTTAGGATACTTACATGGGTCTCACCCTCTGTAACAATTCTCTCTTTTTCACAAACATTAGTCCTTATTTTTGGTCTTTTGGTCTTTTGGTTTCCATTTTTATCATGGTTTACATTATAAAAGCATGGATAGGACCTTGTCTTCCTAATTATTTCCAACTTCTTGTCCCCTTTATTTTCTCACTTTATAAACTTATACTTTTTGGCACCCTTTGGGTTTCTCTTTTGTGAGTTGTAGTATAAGGCCATGGATAGGACCTGGCCTTGCTCACAAATACCATCCTTTTCTTTTTTATTTATTTTTCACATAATTTTTACCCCTTGGGTTTATCTTTTATGATTTTTAGTGTAATACCATGGATATGACTTGGTCTTCCTCATAAAATCACCATTTTTTCATTCCTTATCTAGAATGTGTTTTGCAAAGGTTACAAGTTTTTTTATCTTTATTTTCAAATTTAGATTTAGATTGTTTTTATAGATTAAATTTACACCGTAATCTATGTTATCATGTTTTCCTCCATTTACCTTATTATTATGGTAAGGAATCACACTTTACTATCATTATATCCCTTTTTCACTGCTTTTCATATTTTTTATGATTTAAAGTAATTTAAATTGTTTCATGTCTCATTCATCTTGATTCCCTTTCCTTTCACTCCACATTAGATAAAACAAGGTCAAATTAAAGATAACACTTTCATTTCACCTAAATTTATGAGACTCTTAGACACCATGCTCTCTAATATCTCTCTCTTAGCAACCAAGTCCAATATATTCAAATGAAAGTCATCTTACCCCCATGTTCAGTTTTTTGAATCCGTATGGAGGAGGAATAGAAAATCCATCAATAAAGTTAAAAATCTTGATATTTTAAAATAAAATGAAATATGCAACTTTAAAAATTCAAAATTAGAATAAAAATATGTGACTACAAGCACATCTCCTCTCTCCAATCAAAGCTAAAACTCCATAGTTGGCCTCATAATAGAGCCAACATCCATTAGGGTATGGTAGACTAGTAGATTGGAGTAGGAGAATTACACAAACTCTATGGTGTTACCTAATTTCTCAATTAAGTAACCAATCTTCACAGTAGACTGACATATCTATAAGGGGTCCTGAGGAATGGGGAACACGTTGTGGGAAGGTAGGTCCATTTTAAATTTCATGCATATAGCCTTCATGGGATGATCTACATACTTCATTTGTTTACCTAAGACTTGTGTGGCTAGGAGAAGTTATTCAAAGTCCTTAAGGTTAAAATTCCTCTTGTTTTGACAAACCTAATTTGAGTGTCTTGAATTTGATTAAGAGTTATTCAACCTTTGTTTTTATTTTATTCTCCCCTCCACCCATTTCATTTCCCCCTTGATAGGCACAATGATTATAAATTTGTTTTCCCTTCTTCTATATTCCCTCTTCTTCACATCTTAAAAACATGCTAGCATTACTTTATTTTAATTTTATCTATCCTTAGAACAAAATAATATGCTTGAGAAACTATGGATTACTTTCTTTATGCCATGGCTCTACATCTATAGATATGCCTTGATTTATTTTACCATTTGTTATTATTGTACCACCCTTTTTGCGAACACCTAAGTCCATTTCTACTTTCAAGGTTGGCTTGTTACTTCTCACTCACCAATGTTGTTTGCCTTTTGTGCCCTTTTTCCATTGATGATTGAGTAAGGATTGTTATTACTCGCTCATCAATGTTATTTACCATTTTTGCTTTCCCATCTTTGTTTAAGTAATGATTGTTAATGCTTTTACATTTATGTTTGATTACCATCCTTTTTGACATTATCCTTGATTTGACTTAGTGAGTTTGCCTTTCTTACTTAAGGTTTACTTTTTTGAGTTTTTTGGCCTTTAGTAACCTTGGATTTTTTATTACCTAATTTAATCTAAACTTTGACTTGATTATTTGGTCTAACATAGCACTTGTTGCAGGATGGAATACAAAGGTTGTTAGTCAATAAATCTATAAAAATGTATAAATAAATAAACAAATAAAGTCAACCTATTCATGAGGGGTTTTCTAATGATAATGAAGAACAAATTGAAAAAAATCAATACCTATTACCTTCCCAAATTTATTCCACCAGCGTCAAGCATGTTCTCACCTTTATCTAGAGCTCTAGTCTTTGTCAACAATGGTTTCTTTGCTCCTCCATTACCTCAAGAACTCTATGCATAACCTAAATTCAGTAGAATAAATATCCAAATTGATCTATCAAATGAATCTTACCAAAATGTAAATAACATAATAATCAAAACATAAATGACTTGTGGAGAGATTTTATCATTATAGGTCTACACAATTTAAGCTTAAGAAATGGTGTGAGAGGCCTCCTATTTATAGATTTTTGTAATTGATCAGAATGAATTCTGATTATCCATCTTGAGATAAAGATGTGTGATCAAGAATACATTCAATTTTGGAGGCTAAAATCATAAATTCTCTCATAAATATTTGGAAATAAGGGGCATTAATTAAGCATGGGTGCCCATAATTTAGATATTTTATGCATTTATGGCTTGTGGATGCTACCCCATAAATGATGTCACTAGGTGATGCAAATATTGGGAATAAATTTCCAATATTGAAATAATCAATAACCTCCATGGAAAATCCACTTAAGCTCTTGATTTGAATTAATTACACTTCAACAAGATTAATCAATATTTGTGAAATTCTTTATAAATTGTCCCTCAATTAATCAAAATGGTCAGAAAGTCATATTAATGGGTTGTAATTTGACTTGAAAAGAATTAGTTGGTGATGTTAGATGCATATGGACCATTATCCCATTTAGGATGTTTTCAACATAAAATACAAAGATAAATGATGTGTATTAATGAATTAGAAGAAAAGAGTGATCTAGAGCACAAAAAGATGAAATCATCATTTTAACTAGAAATGAATTGATCAAAATTAGGAATCACATAAAATGTGTTGCCCCATTTAGGGATACATTGGCCTAAATCAACACTTATATATGACAATTTTAAATCATTTAGCATGTTTTTAGTGATTTTGACCTAAATTGGGTATTTGAGTGTAATTCGAGTAAGATTAACAATTTCAACACAAATGGTGTTAGGAATTAGATGTCTACATTTTGCCCCTATTTAAGAAGGTGTGGAAAGACATTTAGGCAAAGCAACATATTTTCAAAGAAAAGAGTTGTTAAGAATAAATGGAAATGACCCATGATGCCCCTTTGAGAGGACATACTAAGATGAAAGAGAAGGATGGAATCTTGAAAAAGAGGGAGACAGAGAGAGTGACATTTTAACCCATGAAATAGATCACATCTAGATAAGATAATGCTTGTGTGTATGGTTACCATCAATGATAAAAATATAATTAGAGGTATAATGGGCCCCAAAGATGGGGGGAATGGGAAGGATTCAATCCAAACATGTAATAGACACACTTTTAACGCACCCAATTTGAGAGTGCAAGTTACACACTTATGACAATGATCAATCCTGAGACAAGTTACACATTAAAACATTGCCATCATGGGTAATAGTGTGGAGAGCTTGGAATTAAAAGAAAAGGAGAATGTGGTCTCCAAAGGGATGATAATAATAAGTACCCCAGTAGATTATATTTGATTACGATAAGATAATTATGCCCTAGTAGGGAAAATTTTGATAATTGATAAAGAATAAATAATGGCTTGCCCCTGTAAAGCTAATTTAGATTTATTAACTAGTTCAAATGTTGTGCCCCATCATGAGAAAATTGGAAATAAATTAGTTCAAAGATATAATCTAATACATAGATTAAAGATGAGCAGGCACAAATGTAGATGTGATAGTGTAATGTCTTAGAAAAAGCCACAAAAAACTTGGTATATAAGAATGTACAAAGTGATGAAAGAGATGAAAATAAGAATGAAGATGGCCGAGATGACCTGAGATACATCATGTATCCAAGTACTACCTACATAGTCTAAATGGACCTCAAGATAATTTAGTTTACCTAATATTGGGAGAGAATGGAATGAGGGATGATGAAACCTAACCAAGAATTGATTAGAATCATGATGTATGCTAAGAGATGCATGTATAAGCATAGATTCAGGTGCTAAACCTATTGGTCTTAGTTTATGCATAGTGATCTTGAGATCTGTTCATTAAGGTTGTGTTGATGTTAAGAATTGAATCTAGAGCACAAAGTACTTTATATTACAAAATAAATTAGGCGTCATAAGTATGAATAACTCATAATGACATAGCATTTCGAATGCATGGATCTAGTTTAAATGTGAATACCTATAACAATGACCAAAACCAAAGTTACATCAATCTATATTAAAATTAAAAAAAACAAAGATAAATAAAAAGATAAACATAAATGATCCCAACTTAAAATCAAGATATGAACAATCAAGACATAAGTAGGGATAAGAAGGTTTTAAAAACAAAACAAGAACAACTTAATAACATGAGATCAAGATATAAAGAATCAAGATCTATGTGGAACATCAAGATGTTCTTGAAAAAGCAAGATAAAATAACAAGACCAAATAAGAAATTAAAAGACCAAACAAACAATCAAATAAACACACACACAAAATAAAATGTTTTTGATTTTTGAATGTTTTATGAATGTTTTTATAATTTTATAAGTATCTCAACCTGATTTGAGAATTAAGAGACACATACGGTCTAGCTCATGAAATAGGGAGATTGTGCCAACTTAAAATGCTCATAAGATGTTAAGAGTGTAATGAAAATAGGGGACTAAGTTGACCTCAACATTAATTGAGCAAAACCTAGTAGTCTCAATAGGACCTAAGTCACAGTAATTCTACAAACATAAAAGGTGATGAAAAATTGACTAGGACACAACAAGTTCATAAATAAATTCAGACGGTAAGGCAAATGATAATAGTAATATCCAGATGATGTAGAAATGCATGATAAAAAGGCATTGTTCCTAATTTTCCCATAGGCAGTTATAATGAGGAAATAACATCATAATTTTGATTTACGCAAAGGCAGTTATAATTAGGGATACTACTGATTTTCCCATATGTGGTTATAATCAGTGATACCAATTAAGATGATAGATGAAACATAAATTTCCAAATCAAATGTCACACTACTGCCATAGACTGTCATTCAACATGGCATTCTAAAACTATTAAAACTAGATCAGAATCCCCACATATAAAGTGAAGGAAGAACCAAAGGAACCAAGATCAAAATGGTATAAGCAAGATGGCCAAAACAAGCCTTGGCCAATAGTAAAGATATGGTATAATAAAAAATGGTATAAAGAAAATGACCAGAAGATAATTGGTTATAGTGATAACAAAAGTTCCCCCAAGTGATGATTGGATTAGATTGCTTGAAAAATTGTGAGAGTGTGGCTTAGATTACTCATAAAATGGTGAGAGTGTGGGATAAGATACTTACAAAATGGCAAGAGCATGAAGAAAAGGGTGATCGAGTTGACCTCGATAGAAATTGAGTATTGCCTACATATTCTTGAAGGACCTCAAGTCAAAGTAATTCAAACAACATGGTAAATAGAACGTAATGGTATAATATGCCTAAAAATGGTCTATATGGTTGACCCCAAGAAATGAGGCATGATAATGGTAAATGGCAATTGGAAAATTGAAAAATGGTTTTGTTGCTCTTACTAATAGGGAGATTCATGTCTTAGTCAATATGTGAGAAAATAGAAATGATTAGTTATAAAAACTACTATCCATCACCCTTTTGAAAAATTTTCTCTATCAAAAACTTGTTGCTGATTTGGATCTCAATAATGTGTTCATGATATTTTTTTATCATTGATTTAGTTTCCTTCAAACATTGAGATAAGATATATTTGTAGCCCCTATAAAGTAAAGTGCTGCCAGTGATGGTAAACAATATTAGGATAAATTTTATAAGTGGGTAATGAATAGGTAGATGATAATGTAATGTATAATGAATGGGAAATAAATAAATATCAGGACTTTCAATCACATGTAATGTTTTTGATTCTATATTTGACATAATTTTAGTTGTAGTAGGATGAAGACCTTTGAAGATGCTCTCGATAAGACCACCAGATTGTTTTATTATTTGATCTTGAGAGTAGCTACCATTTGATTATGCTAAAGATTGGAAGCTATATTGATTTATTTTTTGATAATGTCTTCATTAAGAAGTGACTAACTTTTGTGCTCAACTATTGGTGCCTCAATGAGGTTTTCATTGATGAATTTATCCTAATTATCCCATAGTGCCTCTAATAAGGTTTCATGAAGAGATGTTAACATTTGAATTTGATTTTATTCTAGCACCTTTAAAAAGGTTTCACTAAAATATGTTGAGTTTGTTTTTTGATTGTCCATTGGCACCTATGAAAAGATTTCACAAGGAGATTATTCTTCTTCTACATGAATTTGGTCTTAACCCCCTGATATTCTATAAATTATATGTCACCATGGATGCAATTCAACAATGAATGATTCTATCGAACCCAATCGATGTTTGTGGGAGGTGGAATGTCAATATAATGTTATGTTGGCTGGGAATAATGGAATGATGAATGATAGCAAAATATCCATAGAATATACTAGGAGAACCTGTGTCGATGTTAAAGTAATCATCCTCAAAAACCATAGAAGGATCACATATATATTCAAATTTATACACAAGGTAATTTTAACAAATGGTGTAACAACCAATACTATATTCTATTTCTGAATCTGATCCCAATACAAGGGACTTTGAATCCAATGTTGTAACTAATTTTGATTTTGGTTGTTATGTTAAATCTGATGTTGTTTCTTCATATGATATGGTTTCTTCTATAATTATGTTTTGTTGAATGCTTGGTATTGATCAAGTAATGGCTTGTGATGGCATAATGGGATTTATAAAAAGTGATTCATCTAGGAAGGGTTCAACATAGACTAGCTCATCTAAGTGAAAAAGAGGGTACCACTCAAGGGATGACTCAATAGTATCTTATCTATCAAAAGGAGACTCCTCAATGAGTGGGAAAAGATCAAGAGACAACTCTACAGAGATTGGCTTGTCAAAGAGATGAGGCTCTTTAAAAATAGGTAACATATGAATAGGTCATTCATCATAGGTTGAATTGTCAAAAATGGGTATTTCAATAATAACATCATGGTTTTGGTTCATAATTGGTTGTAAAAAATCAATTTTAAACACATTTCAATCCTCATAAGATGGATCTTTAAGAGGTAATGGTTCATGTTTTGGCTCAAATATTGGCATGGAATTTATAAAGTGTGGAATGTTTGGTTTAACAATAAAAATAGTTTATGGTTCAAGAACGGGATATACAAAAATTAGACTGTTGAATAAGGGATCAACATAATCTAGTTCATCAAATGGGTTCTCTTCAATAATAAGCTTAATAAATATAGGCGATGGGCCTAGAATGGTAACAATGGGATGTTATTAGTTTGGTTGATCATGAAAACCAAAGGAGGATATCCTAAAATGGTATCCTTCATGGATTGTGGAGCTTGATTTCTCACACAAGCTAAAGGAGAATAGTCTAAAATTGTAACATTCACATGTTGCGCATCATGATCACTCACACAAGGTAAAGGGGGATAACCTAAGATGGTAAACTTCAAGCGTAGAATGCAAATCAGAGGAGGATATCCTAAAATTGTTACCTTTGAGTGTGGTGCAAAAATCAAAGGGATGAGGATGATGAACAAAAATTAACATGAATCAGATTGATATTAAACAAATAGGCTTAAAGAGGGTGACATCCTGAACAAGGTGGAATGCTTGCATCCATAATAAAAGTGCTATACCTCGTAGCTAGCACCATAAAATACCCCATTACAAGTGTACCTTAGCATCATGTCTAAAAAGGTTTGTTCTCTATGTTTGCCAAGATTTGGACTATGTTTTGCAAACATTTTAAAAAAGATGTGTGTTGGAATCAAATTGTGTACCCTATGACACTCTATTCAACTCATACAATTTGATGAAACATTGAATCATCTCTCAAGTTGTGGGGAATTTGTAAGAGAGATGAATCTCTAGTTTTATGAGGCCTAGCTCCCTAGATTCTTATTTAAATGCCTATCACCTAATCTAATTTTTGTTCATGGAAAAGAGGTAGAAATTTTACATAAAATGGAAACTACATTAAAGAGGTGATCCAAAAAGATATATCCCATATACTATTAAACTCCTACTAAGCAACGAAGCTTTTCAAGACCAATTCTGGGCATTGAAGGATTCAAACATAATTGCTTCAATGTGAAGGTGGCATACATGGGACAATCAACAAGATAATTGATCTAGGGGTAGATTTCACACCATAGAGATAATTTATTTCTTTAATAAGAGCCTATTACAATCAATACACTTCACATGACCTATTAAAATAATAACTCTTGCTTAAACATGAAGGATAAAGGGAGAAAGGATGATACTATCACTTGGCTCCACTATTCATCACTCACACACTTAGACAAAATATTCAAAACTTATAATTAGACTTGTATTCAATGTTAAAAAGCAATGTGTAATGTAATTCTAGTAGGGCTTTGCCATACAAGCTGTGGTGTTATCTTACAATAGCCAAAATGGCTCACATTTATAGAACTTGTAAGAAGAGAGAGAAAAGAGAAGTTCAAGAGGTACAATGACAAGTGTCTCATGTGCACTGAGGAGATGAAGTTACAAAGAGGCTTCCTCCTACATTATAATTTTTCCTAATCATTGACATTCTCTTACACAAGCACACTCATCATCTGTAATCATGATCACTCTCCAATAGGATTTTATTGGAAATTGGCACTAACATCTTTTTATCCTTCCTAAATGATATATAAGAGTGTTTTAGGCATGATATTACATTAAATTTATTTTATTTAATAAAATTAAAATGTTTTAAACCTTTCCTTCTTCCCTAGGCAATCAAAATCTCATCTTACTCCTTCCAAGCTAAAACCCTGCCTTGGTTGTAATAGTGGACTGAGATGTTTTCCTTTACATGTCTCTCTTTGAAGATCCTATAAATATATTAAATAACTTATATATCATATTTAATCCCTTATCATGGTCAATTTTATCCCATTCCCTTGATTCTTAAGTGATACTAGCACCTTTAAGGCTTCAAATTGCTCACTGCCTTCTATAGTCTCTTTGGCTTGGTTGTAGGTCACTTATAGGTTTGATTAGGGTAATATGGTAGATAATAACTTATTAAGTTCATATTTTAAGGTTATAACATGATATACCACTTGTAATCCATCTTAGATGGTTAAAACCATCATAATCCATGCCTAGTCCTTAACTTCACTTGTTTGACCTCTGTCTCAATCCGTACAGAGGCAATAAGTGCACCTAGGATCTTTGATACTTCTTTGAGGTTTGGGTTTATTTCTCAAAATTAATAAGGTTATCAACATTTCACTTTCATTTATCTTTAAATCTCAAATTCAATTTCAAAACATGATTTTTTTACCATTGCGTAATAACCCTACTGTAATTGCAAATTTTGCCCTATGTACGGATAGGGTATGGGCCTAGGAGATCACTACATCAAAGTACATCTTATCTAATGAAATATTATCTCAAGAGTTTATTTTTAACCATTTGGAATTATTCCCCCTTTTTGGCATAGTCTATGACTCTCAATATGAAGTGTGAGGTCACTTTCCTTCAAAATCTTGTAGGTTTCACTGTCAAGTTCTAATGGTTTTTTGGGCAATTTTGAATCTCTAAAGGACCATATCTCCCTTTATCCTTTGCTCTTCAAACCTTGTTAACTCTTTTTACATACTAATGAAAACAAGCTTAAACCTTAAAAGGTCATTTAAATCTCCTTCATCCATCTCATATGATGCTTACAAAAAGCAAGAGGTTCTCTATTTAATACTTTTAGGGCAAATAGTCCTAAACATAGTCTTTACTTTCTCTACATGGTTTGACACCTTACCTTGCCATCTTACTACCCTCATATGCATTATAAAAACATTATTATCATACCAATATCTCCCAAAATGTTAAGTTACCTCATTTATTCATATAATTTCTTGTAGATATCCTGCTCAGCCACCTGTAGGTGTACATTGACATGTTCTATACAAGCAGGATATAGAGTTGACATGAATATGTCAAGGAAGAGCCTTCAAAAATAATTCATGATCATTGATCAAACTTTGAGACATGTTATATATCAAAAACACACTTGGTACCAGCTTTAACACAAAAACTTCCAATGTAGAAGACACTTGCAAATACATATGTTGACTATCGAGGGCTAACAGTGAGGAGAAACATAGCTTTTGGGTGTTATTTTGACATGTCAAAGGTTAAAAAATTGTTGCATTATCTCTAAATACATCTTAATGTGTTCAAACCTCTAAAATAGCCTTCATTTTTTCATTCTAACATATGAAACACTCCCTCAAAATATCTATAAGTGCTTAAGGAGCTGGCAATTTGTGAACCATCTAAGCCTATAAGAGGCTTCCTTAACATTTGATGGTATTTATGATATAATAGTTATGTATAATATGTGTAATGGTCATTATAAACATGTGAAAACATCAAACCCATGAAAAAAAACACAAGAATCAAAAATTAGGTCAAAAGGAGACCCTTCACGATTGCAAATGCATAAAAAGCTTCCTGAAGTCTAAGGGATTATTCATAAAGGAGGAGCCATAAAAATGAAACTTATTTCTATTTATTCAAAGTGCACTCAGATACCTTTCATTCCTAAGAATCACTCTTCCCAACTCCACTTTTATGGCCCATACTAAGTGTTTGAAGTTGACCCTTTTTTACTTGCAAAGACAAAATGGAAGAAAAAGAAGTTGTAGATGAATTTTTTGATAAAATATCTACACTCAAAATATTTAAATGGGTATAATTAGGTGAAGAGACACATTTACCACATTTTTAGTTGATGGTGAACTCAAGAAGTCTGTATAAGTACCCAAAAGGGCCTAAAATAAAGGAAAAACTCCCCATTTATAAACATAACTATCTTTTGAACTGACATTGACCACCTTATAACTGATCGCAACCTCCTCCATGTTGAGATTCACTTTGGTAACAAATATGCTTACTCAATCCATTTGTACAAGTTAATTAATAGGCTAAAAATGTGGCCAAATGACCCTTTTTGCATGTAAAACTTAACAAGTGATCAATTTATGACTTTAAGACACCTTGAAACATATAAAATACCATATTAGGACATATAAAACATAATTTTGCACTTTCACTAAGTTTCACTAGGTTTGACCAAGGTTGACTAGCCTAGTACAAGGAGGGTGGGCTTCAATAAGGACTAGAGGAAGGGTAAGTAAGATTATAGACCAACATGACACCATATAGGACATATGGAAACCTTCTTTAAAATTTCAAAACTAGTATGGGTTGACCCAATTTGACTATAATTCAAATTTGGTCAACATTTTTGGCAACTCTTAGGGGTAACATGCTTTCCTATGTTAAGGACTAGTAGCCTTATCTTATCCATTGGGTCACAACATCTCTCTAACACCTACCCAACACTTAAACTCCTTTGAACAACACACCAAACCAAAGGAAAACACATGCCACAAGACACACTCAAAGGTAACACACATGTGTCCAACTAGAACACTTAGGGAACATAACCAAAGAATGAAAAGCACACACCTATGCTAATATTTACAAAACATACCTTACAAGGACTAATATCAAAACTTTAGATGTATCCCATTCATAGAGATAGGCAAATCTTCTCCATTCATCTGGTTCAGTTGAAAAGAATTGCTTTGCTTGCACTTGCTAATGATGTAAGGGCCACTCCATAAGGTATCAAACTTTATATGTCTACCTAGTTTTTCTCTATCCTCATCTCATTTTAGAACTAAGTCACCTTCTTTGAACACTATTGTACTTTCTCTCTAGTCAAAAGACTTCTTCACGAGTACTTGGTGGTGTTCCATAGTTTTATGTACATTGCCCCTTACTTCTTGAAGTTGCATTAGTTCTATCAATATGACTTCTATTAGAGTATTCTCAAGTAGTTCTAGCTAATGTGCAAGTTCTAACATAGGCAATTCTTGAGATATGGACACAATCTAGCTTCACTTCCATAAACAAGAACAAAAGGATAATTACCAATTGACCTCTTGGGATTAATCTTATCAGCCCATAGGGCTATCTTCAACTTAATGTGTCATTCCCTTTAATTGTTTTCCAATGTCTTTTTGATAATCTTGATGAGATTCTTAATGGTAGACTCAGTGAATCCATTACCTTGAGGGTAATAGTCAAGTAAAATACATTCCTATTTTCCTAATCAAAAGTTTTAGCACTCATAAAAGCAAGTGAATTATCAGAAATGATAGTATAGGGAACTCCAACCTTATTATTATGCTCTTATATAAATCCAAGATATCATTTTCACTTGCCTCTTTCAATGTAATAGCCTCTACCCACCTTGTGAAGTAATTAGCTACAGTCAATATCCATTTGTGCCCAACACTTGATGGAGGGTTGATCATACCAACTAAAGCAAGGCCCCATTGCATGAAAGGCTAGTCTACTTAGATAGCATTGAGTGGAAGGGGTATAAGATTTTGTTTGCCTACAAATAAGGCACATTGAGGACACATCTTAGCCCAATTATAACAATCCTTGAAAAGGATAGGCCAATAATAACTAGCCCTCAATATCTTTGTAGCTGTTGTTTTAGGGGAGAAATGATCTCCATCTACACCATTGCGAAACTTTTCCTGTAATATACCAAATTGATCATTTTTAACACACCTCAATAGCACACCATTCACATCTTTCTGGAAGAGAATACTATATATAAGACAATAAGGAATGGTTTAAAAATCTAAAATACCTTATTTGAGGCTTGTTCAAGTCATTGGGGCACTCACCATTTTGGAGGAAGCTAATGATGTCATGTGTCTAACTTTGAATTGGTATGTGGTCAGTTGATTGGGGATGATCTTGATTGACCAAGACTTCTTATTTTGGCCTTTAAAGATCTGAAGCTAAATATTCACATAACCCCTTCCCTCTCACCAAGTTTGTTACCTTGATATCAACATCATACTCGATTACCTTTATAATCCACCCATCTCTCTTTTCATTGAGATATTTACTTATAAGAAACTCTTTGGTGATAGGATGAGAGACCATGACATGTATCTTGTTATTTAAAAACATGTGCCTAAATTTTTTCAATCCTATTATCATAGCTAGAACTTGTTTCTCAACAAATGTATACTTGACCTCATAGTCTTCCAATCCTTGGCTAAAGAATACAATTGGTTTCTCTATCTCTTCATCATTATTTTGCATAAGCATAAATAAGATTGTATCAAGGTTATCAAAGGTATAGATTATGAAATTTTTGGCAAAGTTTGGGTTTAAGAGAGTAAGAAATTGTGCAATTGCTTATTTCATTGCCTCAAATATATACTTACCTTCCTTTGTCCAAGCAAAAGCTTGGTTCTTCTTGATCATGGTTGTGATAGGTTTCATCAAAGTTGAAAAACATGGAATAAACCTTATTATAAAGTTTATTTTACCCAAGAAACTTGTAGTCCTTTCTTGTGTAGAGGCAAAGATAAGCATAAAATAGCCTGAATCCTTTCAAGGTCAATAGACAAACCTTCTTTTGAAACAATATGACACAATAGCTTACCTTCATGGATAATAAAGATGCACTTATTTGGATTAAGAGATACTCCATACTCTTCACTCTTCTCAAACACTTGCCTTAGATGTTTCATATGATCATTAGCATCTTTGGAAAAAATGGTTATATCATCAAGGTACACAAGCAATATCTTATTGATCAACCCTTTAAAATTCATGTCCATTGCCCTTTGAAAGGTATCTCTAACATTATAAAAAACAAAAGGCATATTATTATAGGCAAAGGTTCCCCATTCTGTAGTCAAGGCTATCTTAAACTGATCCTCTTCATTCACCAATATTTTATTATAACCTAAATATCCATCAAAAAGTGAAAAACATTGAGAACCTAAAATAATTTGTAGAATTTGTTCCATGGAAGGTAGTGGATAATTATCCTTGAGAGACACCCTATTAAGGTATATAAAATCCACACAAAGTCTGATCTCTCCACTCTTATTTTGGATAGGTATAATATTAGCTACCCAAGTTGAGTTCTTGATAGGAAAGATATCCTAGACTCAATTAATTTGGTGAGCTCTTTCTTCATGAGTTCTTTTATCTTGGGATTGATGGGCCTTTGTTTTTTTCTAACTAGTTTAGATCTAGGTTTTAACTCAATTGTGTGATGAGATAGACTTGGATCAAACCCTTTAAAATACTTGTATTCCCAAGAAAATATATAATGAAACTCTTTACATAATTCAATAAAGGTTTGCCTTTCGAATGGAGAACATATCTTACCAATTTTTAGAAGTTTGTCCTTGAAGATCATGACTCTTTCATAGTTCTCTTCCTTTGTGGACATTCTCACTCTTTCCTTCCTCTTTTTATCATATTCATTTAAAACACTCTCCAAGGTAACCAGCCCTTTAGGTATCTTGTTTGTCTTCACCTGAATGACTTGCTCTTCATATTGATTTTGAAACTTTTTTTGGTTCTTTGAAGAAAATTCTGCCTCATTTTGTAAGAAATGTGCAATGTGTTTATCATTTTCAAACACTTTCCATGACACCTCATTATCTACAATATAATGTCTCACAATGAACTTGATATGAGATTGATCCTTCTCTCTACTTACATCAACAACTATGTCAAAGTGTGCTCTTATGATAGTCAACATATCAACATGCTTATTTGAATCTCTTGGTATAGGTTGTATGTTGAAAGCATCAAAATCTTCAAGTAGATCCCATAACCTATGCTTGTAGGATTTAAGCAAAGGATTCTTGGATATATCTTGGTTTCTCACTTGGTGTATGACCAATTCACTATCCCCATAAACCTTCAAATTCTTGATTCCCCTTTTCTTTGCCCATTGGAGGCCATGAACTAAGCCTTCATATTCTACCATATTTCAATTACAACTGAAATGAAATCTATATGAAGAGTAATATTGGTTATTTGATGTAGATACTAACATAACACCAACCCCTGCACCTACTTTTCTTCTTGATCCATCAAAAAACATTTTCCATATCCTTTCAAGTTCATGATCTTCATTAGTGAGTGACGGTATAAAAGTATTTTCTTCATGCATACATTAGACTCTCAAATCAATATCTTATATGAATGCATAAGGATCATGCTCATATGTTTTAGTACCATAATCATCAAGGAAAATATTATAAATACCTTCAAGGGAAGAGGATGCTTCACCACCCACGACACCTTCTTGTTCTTCACTAATTACACAATTCTGATTTGAATTTGTCGCCATATATGGTTCAATATGAAACCTCACCAAGGGATGTGTTCTTATGGTTACCTTAGTTCCATATATTAGTCTTAAAGCTAGAAAATACCAATCAATAGAAAGGTATCCTCCTATTTTATCCATGAATTCCCTTGAAAAGCAAATAGCAAAATGAGCTGGAAGGTCTACCACCACAATATCTTGCATAATGGGGAAACTTGGACAATCATGTAGAAAGACTTTCAATACTCTAACTAATCCCACTATCTTGGTTGGAGTTCCATAAATCTTCAACACACCTTTGCTATGTGGTTCATATTTTAATCCCAAATTATCTGCAACCACCTTAGGCATAACCGTCGTACTAGCTCCACTATCCACAATGCAATTCTGAACCAATTTGTCTCCTATAATAAATGTGAGGTAGAAAGGTGGATGATTTTTATATTTGGTGGAGGGTTCTAGGACATAATTCAATGTATTGGTAAGGGCTACACAATTATGTCTTAGAGCTTGAGGGGCTACATAGATGTTTGAAAGTTACTCTTGTAGGAGTTCCTTTTGACCAGGCATATGCAAGACTTCCCAAAGAGACATGCTTGTCTTGGTATTATTCAAATAATAAATATTGTTTAGAGAAGTATTCACCTTTTCTTGCATTCTTGAAGGCAGTGAGGAAGCTTGAACTTGATTCATTATAGGCTTGACAGCCTTGCTCACATTCTGACTTTGATGAGGAGTGTGACTAGTAGGGGCTATTATACTAGGATTCACACTTTATGGCCTTGGAGAGGCATTACTTGGAGTCACATGTGCTTCTGAAACATATCTCAAAGCTTTCTTTTTGGCTCTTATGTTGGCTTCAACTAATGTATTTTGGTTTAACACATTTATCTTCCACTTGAAAGTTCATAAAACTTATACTTTGGCTAATACCCTTTCCATGTGTATCCCTTTGCATGATATTTTCTTCTTTTGATGTGATGCAAGGAGTAGCTCCTTGTTGTGCCACTAAGGCTTGACTACCTTCTCTACCATCATACACAAACTAACCTTGAGATTATCCCTAATGATCCAAATGTTCTTCTCCTTGAACCAGATTAGTATGAACTAGAACAACAACCCTTATGGATGGAATGGAATTAGGACTATAGATATTGGACTGCCTATTGAAAACTTGTTGACCTTGTCCTCTTCCTTGGTAATTTTATTGTGGTGGAGGTCTATAACTTTGTGAAGGATAATATTTGGAATGGGTGGAGTACTTGCATGTAATTGAGCTTGTTTGAGCTGAGCTTGTAATGACCAAATCATTTCATCTTTATCTATAGTATTATACACCTTCTTGGGAGTTGTTCTAGACTTGGAATTAACATTAGGAACTTGTGCTACACTTAGAGTTTCAACTAAAATATGAGACAACAAAGGAGTATAAACTCTTGGGGGTAATTTCCCAGCTTGTATCAAACTATTCTCATCTTCAATAGATGTCTCATATGCATCAGGTTGAGTAAATCCTCCCATTGACTACAACATTACTTCCATATCAATACCAATATCCTTGAGATAAGTGAGGAATAAAAAGCTTGGAGGAGGCCTCATGATAGGTGGAAATCTATACCATGTCTTTTGAAACCTTTTATTTAAATCCCCAATAGATTCATTAAGACCTCTTCTTATCACATTCAGTTGATGGATTAGTGAAATGTGGTCACTCTTATTCTCAAACCTATTCACTGACAACTCTCCAAAGTCATCCCAATTAGTAATGCAACCACCTATCAATGTCTTCTAAAAATTAAGTGCCTTACTCTTTAGAGACATGATGAGTAGTCTAATAGTTATGTTAGCTTGAGTGATATTGTGGAAGTTTCAAAAAATTTAAATGTCCCTAATGTGCTTAGTTGGAGTAATATGGCCCTCTCCATTGAAGCTAGGGAGACTTTTGGTAGCATTGGGAGGAATAGGATCATATGCAACAAGATTAATTGGATTTTTGGTGTTGAAGGCTAGGAAAGCATGTGGCCTAGCCATCTATTTTTCCCCTTCCTCTTCCTCTTGATCTTCTATCTCCTCAACTTCTACTTCTTCTTCTTCAAAACCTTCTTGTTCAGGATCTCTAAATGTTAAGAATGGTTTGAGATGTTGTTACTCAAGAAGAGTTTCAAATAGAGGGACATGATTGAATGCTCTACTAGAAGATGATCTAGTGAAGACCATGAAGTATAATGTGAAGAACTTGATCTATAACTAGAAATTATAACCTTTTGGAGTCACCAAATGCTGGTATAGATGCTAAATTTATAAACCTTGTATTAATATTATGTATCATTATGTCATAATGCCCCCCCACCCCCTGTGCGTAATTATTTTTATGATTACATTTTATCATCTTTTTTTCCTTTACCACGTAGGTTAATAAGTTAATTACTATGGTTAAATAGTAATTACCCCTTTTACTTTACCATTAAAAATATAAAATCTAAAAAATCAAATAAAACCAAAACATAATAAACTTCCTAACAAACTTATTCCTTGGTTAAAACAACCTGAACAACCTCGAAGGTCATTTTAACCCTCTTTTACCCTATGACAGCCTATTGGAACAACTTTTTGTTCATCTCCACCCATTTTGGGTAAATCAACATCAATATTTCATGATCAACACTGATCAGTTAGGATTGACATTGATCCATAAATACACAATAGACCTCTATTACTTAGGAGGATGGTGATGGTGCTTTTGACTTTGAAACTCTACCAAAATTTCATTGCAGTTTACATACGGACATCATGAAAGCTTTGTTATCTTGTAGAATCTCCACTTAAGGAATCATCAAGAGAATTTTGTGAAGATTCTTCCCTCATTCCATCAAGTTTATTTTCAATAAAAAAGGTTACTGTTGTAATTTATTTTTGTTCAATTTATCATGTATATTATCTTTTGCATTTGATTGTCATTATTTGACATTCAGTTTTATCTATTTTATCAATTTTCTAGGTCGTTATTATACTCTAATTTATATTCAATTTTTTGTATAAAATTGATATCGATTCATTTGAATTGACATCAGTCATGTTGGATCAGCATCAATCCCTATCAATTTAATTAAATTAGTTTTAAAGATCTCATTTAACTCTTGAATCTTTGTCAAAAAAAATTTGTTTGTATACCTCTATTTTTGTCTCTTTTCATTCTATTTTCATCATTTTATCAAAAATATAGTGTTATTATAGTCTATTTTTAATATTTAATGGTGTTTTACAAAATTGATGTCGATTCA
Organism: Torreya grandis; assembly: GCA_037957365.1. Lineage (NCBI taxonomy): Eukaryota > Viridiplantae > Streptophyta > Pinopsida > Cupressales > Taxaceae > Torreya > Torreya grandis. The sequence goes on from JARHVA010000102.1 coordinate 6,795,602, forward strand.
TCTGAATCAACATCGATCCTATAAAATCAACATCGATCCCTATTAAATCTTTCAAACATTAGATAAAATCTATAATCTATTTTCTAAAAAAATTATCTATTCATGTAGATGACCTTGCCTGGTTTAGTGCATGATTTATTTAGTATATTTGATCTTCCCATAGTCACCTAACCTCTCTTTGTGGATTAGAGTGATATAGATTTTGAGCTAGGAATTTGTCTTATGATTTTCGTACGTGACTTTGCCTAATTGATGAGCTATTGGTTGTAATTCAAGAAGACATAGACATTGCTAATGAATTCTGGGATGCATATTTTGATCATATAAATACTTTTATTAATTAATCATCTTCATTGTTTGTCTACTTTTATCCATATCTATTTTTGTAATTTCATGTATAATAATAAACTTGAAAGTTTGAATGTGGGCTGACATCCATTTGAGAAAGCATGCTACTTTTTAAGACTAATTTGTAACCAAGCATCCCACCCATATATATATATATATAATTTTGTTTAAGTGTGGTGAATTGTAGGTCATTCCTCCCCAGCCAAAGAAGAGTTCTCATAATCAAGCTTGATCAACTGTGTGCAACCAATCATCCATATCTCCAGGTAATCTAAAAGTGTGCTTATAATTTATTTTTATTGGTTAATTAGATCATATTGAAAAAGCATAAAAACTACTCAAACATTTTGTCACACCTAGTGGGATCCATAAGGTCTCATTTTCTTTATTTTAAATCATTCTTGAATTTTAAACTCTCTTCTCTCTTTCTTTCTTTGTTGTATTCATTCAAATAAATCTAGACTTTGTGTTTTATTTCTTCTTAAAAGTTAAAATAAATTGCATCCATTTTTCTTGCTTAAGTTCTTTTACATAGAATAATCTAGGAAACAATCTATCATAGTCATCACTTTATCCACACACAAATCAAATCACTATCATAATTAACACATCTAAACACTTGACATAAGGAAATTGATGAGGATTTCATCACCTCATGAAAAACTTTTTCTGATGATCCTACTTGGATTTCACTACCAAGAGGAGGACTAACTCAGTTCTCTGGCTGAGTATAATCTCTAGACCATTGATACACCATTGGTTAAGCACCCACACTGGTTATGGGATTGTGAAGTAAGGGGAAAAAGCCCCAAGTACTAGGATACATATCAATACCAGTGTAGACTTATTTGAGCACCAAAATAAACTACCTAAAACCATCCTTAGATTTCCATTTCTTAGGACCTTTATTATCCATTTCTTTTTTGCCTTTTCTTTCACATCTTAAAAGATAAAAAAGTGATAATTTTTTTTTTTTTTGAAATGACTTTTAGTGTGTGTATCTTTCATTCATACTTAAAATGAGATAATTCAAAAAGAAATTTTTGTTTTATTTATTTGTTTTATCTTCACTTTTATTTTTTATTTCATGGTGTTGACTCAACAATAATCAAAAAATCAAAAATCTGAGGAGGGTGTTATATCTTCTCCTATGGAGCGTACACCTAGTTCTACTTCTTCCCCTGAATCCTTTGAAAATATGATGTTTCCACAATATTATCCTCAAGGAGATCCTTCCTTTATGGAAATAGTAGACAATAACCCTGTTACTCTTAATCATTATTTGAATAGTCAAGCAATACATATTTCTCCTTCCCCCCATACCCAAAACTCTCCACATAGGTTTGGGATGCCTTTGAAGTGAATTGAGGAAATGGAGAATTTACCATAGCCATGGTAACCTTTTCCATTGGATCTCCTCCACCTGGCTCTAATGCTCAAATTTTGTAACCTTTAGAGAACCAACCATTCACAGTATCTACCAGTTCTTTAACTATTACTCAGGTCCAAAATACTACTCTGTCTATATCCACCATACCTTCACAAACATTAGTAGGGTAAATTCCTATAAATATCCCTCCCATTATAATATATTTATCACATATCTTATAACAAATCTTGTACATTCAACTTTCCCAAGTTATGTCTCCTCAGCCACCCAATATGTAGCCTCATCACAACTAGCTATAACCACTTAATTATAGTCCTTCCCATAGCATAATGTTCCATTATAAATCCCTCAATACATGGTGGCATCTCAACATATTATGGCTAAAATAGTAGGATATTTTCCCTTATAACCCATGTCCACCACTTTACCAAATTATCAACCCCCTCAACAGAATGTCTTAGGAGGTGTGCCTCAGAGTAATACTCAGATAGACCTCATGAACATCCTTATGAATAGGATGTCTAGTTTGGAAGCCTCTACCTTTGGACATAATAATATTCTCACATATGAGAAATTTTTTAATGAGCCAATCCATCCCTTTGTCCCTATTCGACCATACCCCTCACAGTGGGAACTTCCTAAATTCACTAAATTTTAAAATAAAGAAGATTTGCAATAGCATCTTAGAGATTTTTAACACACATGTTATTTTATAGCATATGATGATGCCATATTACTTAGGACTTTTCCCATATTGTTAGCATGATCTGTATTGGATTGGTACAATTCCATTCCCCAAAATTCCTCTTTTCCTTTGGACAGTTCGTGCAAATTTTTCTAGAACACTTCTCAATTAATATCACTCAAAAAGTGACTATCATTGATCTTTATGTTATTAGATAGTTTGAAATGAATCCCTATCAAATTTTGTATCTTGATGGCATAACTTAATCAACCAACTAACTTTTCCCTTATGACAAACATAATTAATTGAATTATGTTCATGTTCTTGTATAAAACATATATCATCCATATTACAAATTTAAACTTTTAAGACATTTGATGAAGCCTTCACCATGGCCCATAAGCTTGAACTTCATGGCATTGAAGAGGGAAAAGTTAAGTTGTGTAATAAAAACTTTAAATCTGACCCATCCAAAAGCAATATCAATAACCCTAAATCAAAAGGGGCAACAAATGTAGTTACTATAAAAACTTCTTCCCCTCTGGCATCCAACCAATATGAAGATTCCACCTCTCAGATGTAGAAACGTAGGGGTCTTACTTGTTTTACCTCTAAGAGTTTACCCCCTAATAAATATACCCATATAGGAGAACCTTATGCTTTAGTATTTGATAAACTCCTACAAGCAAATGTCATTGAGCTCCCTTTGATTAGACCAGTTGATGATACACATCTTAAACCCACTTGGTACAAAGAAAATGAATTTTATAGTTACTATAGGGTAATAAGACATGACATAGAGTGATGTCAATCCTTTAAATGATTAGTGCAAAACCTTATTGACAAGAGGGACCTTTGGTTGGACAATCCCAGTGCTCCTCCTAACCAATATTTAGATATTTTTAAAAAACCATTTCGTAACCATCCATCCACATTAAACACTATCCAAGCTAACCCTAGGGAAACACCAAATCAAATTCAACCCCTAATTAATACAATCCATGACCAATTATTTCCTAAAGAAGTCTTAGAAGAACCTTTGGTCTTGGATCTCCTTATAGGAGATGCTTTTTATTTGAGTCAACCCGAGGTCATTAAAACTAGTCTCACAATTCTCATAGAACTCCCTGATCTTATTACATGGGACCATTCACATGAACCATCCCATTCAACCTCTCTTAGTGAATCTCTTAAAACGGAAAATGAAATTACTCCTCAGGATGTTATAGATAAACATCTTGAGATTTCTAAAGTTGCACATGCTACCATTTTAATCACTAACAAGCCTTGTCATGGCAAACATTTATTGAGAGCCAATCCTTTTGCCCAAAACCTCAACCCTTTAAAACCATCTTCTATCATAATACCTCCTTACCTTCAAGATACCAAAGGAAAAAGTAAAGTCTCTTGTATTGATAATTGGGATAATTATCTTGGCATTCCACTGAAGAAAGCCATAGCTCATCCTTAGGTTAAAGTGGATCTTTTTCAAATGTCAAAAGATGCAAATCATAGTCTAAATACCCCCTCTATTGTTAACACCCAAAAGAACAAAGAGCCTATCCCTTTTATACCATCTCCATCATCTATTTTATGACCTCATCCACCTTCTACCTTAGTCATAGGTTATTTTATCCAAACACATGAAAGGACACAATCTTTTTTTATTTAGGATGCCTCCATATCCCTCTTTCTCTGTTAAGGGACCATTAAAAAATCCTAAAAGAAAAGAGCTTAAATTTATTCCTCTTGTAAAGGGTAAACAACAAAACCAAACAAGTAATGCCTTACCATAGAGCCTGTTATCAAAACCCATATAAAACCATAGCATGACCCTTTGAAAGGATATTATGCTATTATTTTGAATTAATTTTTAGACACCTCCCTCATTATGCTACCACCTATACAAACCATTAACCTTCACCCTAAAAGGCCTGCATGGTATAAAACTCAAGAAATATGTGCATATCATAGAGTACCTGGGCATGATGTGGAAAATTTCAAAGCCCTTAAGACTATAATCCAATAGTTAGTCCAAGATGATAACCTCTTAATTGATGATCTCAATGATCAAATTCCTAAGTCAAAAGTTGTCATTCCATCTGTTCCACCCATTCATGATCCTGCTAGTCCCATAAGTGATAAAGAGTTGATAACCTCTTTAAATCCACCTCTATTACACATTAAAATCATTCATGTAACTACCCACTCTTAAAACCACAATTTTAATAAATCTAAGGTTTTAATTATAGGAGCCTCTATGTCTAATATGCCTAAACTGCCTAGCCAAAAGCCTAAAGTTTCTATTACAAGAACTACCTCTATTGAAGCTAAGGAGTTAGTATAAATATCCATATTAAAATAGCTTCACCAACCACCTCTTATTAATAATCAACCCATTAATTGTGAACTCCCTGATGAGTCTATGACATCTACTTCCTATTTAGTCCCAAAATATCAAATGAATTTATTCTTTGATGGGTCTAAGTGTGAACACAGAAGCAGTACAGGGATTGTATTAATCCCTCCTCAAGGTATCCCCATGCCTTTGTATTTTAAATTAGATTTTGATTGCACCAATAACATGGTTGTGTATGAATCATTGATAATAGGACTTCAAAATACTCTTGCAGTAGGATTTAGATCCCTTAACATCTATGGGGATTCTCAGTTGGTGATCATTCAAATTACCGATGTATATCAATATAAGAATGATATCCTCAAAAGATATAAAACTTTGGCTGATCATCTTTTATCTGCATTTGAACATTATGCCATCCAAGTTAATCCTAGGTCTACTAATAAGTTTTTAGATACTATGGCCTCTCTCACTTCTTCTATCCTAGCCTGATCTCAGGAGTCTAAGTTATTTGTTCTCATCCATTGAGATAATCAGCCTTATTATAAAAGGACATACCTTCAATCTATCCATAATATCAAGAAAAATCTTGAGGAGCCATGGTATGTACAAATATTTAATTATTTGTCTATGAGATTATCTCCCCCTCATCTATCCAAAGGTGCTAAGCATGTCTTCCAATAGAAAGCTGCCTGTTATATCATTATAGGGGGAGTTCTTTATAAGTGTGGTTTCTATAGTATTATCCTTCTTTGTATCCAAAAGAGTGAAGATACCTTAGCTATATAGGAATTCCATGATGGCTCATGTAGTGTACATTTTAATGGCCATGTAATCACCAAGAAAGTCTTATGCCTAGGTTACTATTGGCCTACTGTGAATCAAGATTATTGTGCCTATGTTAAAAGGTGTGTAAAATGTCAATAGCATGCAAATTTATCTCATGTACCTAAATCTTTGTAAGCCACAAGATATTTTTGGCCATTCTCCTAGTGGGGGCTCAATCTTATCGATCAGATTAATCCTAAATCCTTTTAATGTCATGGATTTATTATCACCGCCATAGAGTACTTCACTAAGTGGGTAGAAGATATGCCACTTATCTCGACCAAGGTAGAAAAGATTATGGAATTTATCCATAATCACATTATTTATCATTTTGGAATTCCTTATAAAATTATAATAGATAATGTAAAATCTTATAAAAACAAGAAAGTCCAGGCATTATGTGACTCATTTAAAATCAAATCAAGTTTTTCTTCGCCTTACTATCCTCAAGACAATGGTCAAGCTGAAGCATATAATAAAACCTTAGTCAAAATCTTAACCAAAGTCATTAACAAAACTAGAAAATATTAGCATCTTCATATCCTTTTCACTTTATGGGCATATCGAACTAGTATGTGAACCCCTACAGGTGCTTCTCCATTTTCTCTAGTCTATGGTTTGGAAGTAGTACTTCTTTTCGAAGTCCAAATTCCCTCCCTTCGAGTCTCTCTTCGAGACATTTTTTATAATGAGGATTTCTATTAGGAATGTTTATCCCAGCTTGAATTCATAGATGAGCATCGAGAAATGGCCCTTGACCACCTTTGTATATATCAAGAATAGTTAAAATGAGCATATAATCAACATGTAAAAGAGTGTGAGTTTAATATTGGAGATCTTGTGCTTAAAGAAAATCAACATGTCAATAATATGGAATGAAGTAAAATGGGTAAGTTTGTTCCTAATTAGCTTGGACCATACATATAACCCATAAATATGGATCTGGGGCATATCATTTAGCCTCTCTTGATGGTAAACCAGAACGTGAACCTCTTAATGCCTTGCATTTGAATCCTTTCTATACTTAGTAAATGTTGGCTCATCTTGATTAGTCAGTTCTATCATATCCTTTTATACCTAATAATGGTATGAGAATTATGTGGTTACCCAATAGTTGTTGTAATCCTTGCCTTAAATATAAATACCTTGGCTCTATTCATAGCATTTTCTCTTGGATAAGTTTTGCCTATATTGGGAAAAACCCCAAATCATTATTTTCCTTATCTCTTATACATCCTTATTTTCCAAGATTACATAATCATTTCATATAATGGAATCATGGAAATTATCTTAAAAGGATCTTTTTATGCTAGTATTATTATATATATAAAAAATCAAGTATCAAAATCCAAATCAAAAAGGGAAAAATAAATAGACTGATCCCTTGAAGGATAGATGTAATCAAATACAAAAAGGCAAAAATAAATAGATTGATCCCTCGAAGGATAGCTATGCAAAAATATAAAAAATTAGACCACTCCTTTGAAGGATGGATACCAAGCATAAAACTTTTTGCATTGATCAGTTTTCAAAATTATGCCATTTTCAAAAGCCCTAAAGAAAGAAAATAAAAAGGTCATGTTGTCAAAATTAAAATCCCAAGAAAGCTTCCCATCCTGATCAACTTTATAATAGTAGACTTCCTATATTGATCAGTCTACTTGCTGGCATAAAATGATTCTTGAAAGATAAATCTTGATTCTTGAAATATGAGTGACATTATTATTCATCCCTTATCCCATCAAAATCATATGATCCCAATAATCTTATCTCTGATTACTCCAAGTTGTGTTAATATTTATTATCCTTTAGTTTAGGATGCATATGCAATGTAGATGAGAGGTCCTTTTTTTGGTTGTGGTCCAAGCCAACGTGGGATGAATTTATACTTTATGTTCATTAATAATTCATAATCCATCAATCCTAATCCATTTAATATAAGCATAAAATCCATAAACATCATAATTTCAAATAATCTATAATCCATAATCCATGAGAACATACAATTTTTAATCCCATAACATCACATAATATCCATAACTATAAACCATAAATGAAACATAATCCATAAACAAATACATAATTTACATCATGATAATAATTAAAACCATCTATAATATGCCATAATCCATCCATCTAAATAATAAATGAATCTATAAACACATAACATAATCCATAAAACATAAATATAAGTCTATATATATACATCTCAAATGTTTATACAAATGTAATAAGGGGATCATGGACCATATGATGTGCATATCTACTGGGTAAACTCTATCCTACTGAGATGAATGCTATCATCTCCCCGATCATCTTCTCCTCTCCCTCCTATAATGCTCCCTATAATAATAGTGGCACTTGGGGTCCTCTGTGATTTGCTATAGCTAGCCAAATGAGATGCAAAGTGAGCAACCTTTGGTATCCAATCCTATGCAATCCTCTCTTAGTATCATATCTCAGTAAGTGCATCCCTATACCTTTATAGTGGTACTATATCTATGGGAATGGAGCTTGGACTTTTAGTATCTTGAGTTGGCCTCTCAGACACAGAAGCTCTCATCTGCTCTAACTCAACCCTATAGTTATCCCTCTCTTAAATGGCCTGGTCTCGCTTCCATCTGACCCTATCAAGCTCATCTCATAAACTCTATATCTCAACCTATAATATCCCTTGATCATCTTTTCTTAGGATATCCTATATTGGTACCTCATCTATGTGCTCATCCTATAATAGTGGCTCTTGTACCACCTCTTATTGAGGCCTCATTTCTCCATGCTACCACCTCACCATCTCTCTCATAAACCAAGTGGCATAGCCATTTGTATAGCATACATCATCCATATATAATTCTATCAACTCCACTAGTGATCCCATCTAGATCACTATGGTGTCATGTGCTGGCCACTCTAACTCTATATCCTCCCACCTATATAAGTGTGGAGCTAATGGTACATCCTGTAGCAAGCCAAATTGGTGATGGACCCTATCAAAATAAAATAGCTCCATGTGGTCCATCCATCACCTATATGCCAAACCATGCTATAAAATCCACATATGGTCTCCAAATAATGTCTTTGATCTGTAGGATCTCAAAAAGCTATGTATAGTATGCTAAATCATTCACTACCCTATATGAATACGATATGACTAGTTCATCATCCCATCAAAGGAAGCTTGCATTGTATGCCATGTCTCTAAACCTACATCATGGGGTCCCAAGAGGGTGAATCACTCAAATGTTCTCATATGCCTAGCAATGAAGCACAAATGTAATATCAAGCCCTAGCTAATGCTCAATATGCCAGCTCCATAACTCTCTATAAATATACCCTAATAAGATGGGCATCCAAGAAAATACTATCCTATAATCTAGCATACATACTATTACTACATTAAAGCTATATGGAAACCATCCTCTACTAGAATCAAATAATACATAGCAAGTCACTGCTACCATAAGCATGGTCAATAATAGCCTCTCTACTAGTGCCCACTTGAATAGGGGTTAGAATGAAAACCCTCCAACCAAAAATATAATGTATATATCATCCTCACCATATAACTATCCCAATTTCACTAATCAATCGACCTCATCCATAGTGTATATTAGAATGCCCTACATTGGTAGCCTCAAAATCCAAAAGATATCCTTAGTAATAATCATCTTCTCACTTGTCAGAAGCCCAAAGGTGTTGATGGTATAATCCCAATACTCCAACAACACTACTATCATTCTAATTTCTTGATGGATATGAAGGTAATACTAGATCCCTCCAAAACCCATTGCCTCTAAGTGCACCCAGTCATCATCATCTAGCTCCTCCCATAGTTCCTCTAGCAATGGTGGGACTCTATCCCTCATAGTTAGTAACTCCTAGGCCTATCATAAGCAATCTTTAATTAGTTAATTTATACCCTTATTACCCTCTCCTTTTAAATTGAAATCAATAATTTTGGATCAATGATGATCTTTAGAGATCGATGATGATCCATTTTGGATCATGGTCGATCTATATGGATCATGGTCGATCTATATGGATCGATGTTGATTCCCTCCTACCTAGAAAATTAAGTTTTTCTATCTCGTCCCTTCCATATTCCTAATCTAATCTACCCTTATCCTATTCCCCTTAATTTTCCTCCTCTAACCCCTCCCATAAGCTAAAAATTCCAAAAACATTAAAAATTGTAAAATACATAAAAAAATTTGTCACCTACCTCATAGTGCACTCGTCATCATCGCTATCCACTCTCGCTAGCATCCATCACCTCGTTTGTGTGTCTACACATTAACAAGCCATCAAATTTTGCTTATAAAATTTTCATGTACTCGATAGCTAAATTATCCTTATTGTTTGTCAGTAGACTATTTATAGCCCTTTTTAGGATCGACATCATTCTATTAATCAATGTCAATTCTCTTTAATTGATGTTGATTATTTTTTATCAATGTTGATTCCCCCTAGCTTGATTATTGTTTACATTTTAGGTAATTTTTCTTGCTTTTAGTTTGATTTTGAACCCATTTTTTATTGATTTTGTCATAGCTATCCCATTTATCTCTCTTATTACCCTTTAGATTGGAGAATTTTGGTCCTTTTTCAGTCCCCTAATCTCTTTTGGCTTACCCCATGTAAGATCCCAAGGGTGTATTTTATCTTGAGTACATTTTCCTATAGGTACGTCTACACCATATGCAAACTGGATGCTTTGGATCACTATTCCTATCTCTTGTTATCTTGATTTGCCTGTTATAAGCTTCCTTGTTTTAGCTATGGCATTTTGCTTTTTGATCTGGTTTCTCAAGTATTCCTATTTACATTACTTTTTATTCTCTTTATCACAAACATGGACTTCCTTTGTTGTTTTCCATCTTCTTTTTTTTGTGTCCTTTAGCTATCTTCCATTTTGTCTATACCATCTCATCCATTTTATTTTTCCATTCCATCTTGTGCAAACCTGTCATCTATTTCGTTTCACTTCCCATCACTCAGTTTGAGGGGGGATACCTTGTCACAAAAAAATAGTTTGGGGCATTAAGTAGTTTATAGTTTTTGTCTCATGGCACACCATTGTATACCACTATGCAAAAAGGGGTAAATGTAGATGCTAAATTTATACACCTTATATTAATATTATGTATCTTTATGTCATAATTCCCCCCCCCCTCATGCATAATTATTTTTATAATTACATTTTCCCATATTTTTTTCCTTTACCACCTAGGTTAATAAGTTAATTACTATGGCTAAATAGTAATTACCCCTTTTACTTTACCCTTAAAACCATAAGATCTAAAAAATCAAATAAAAATAAAACATAATAAACTTATTAACAAACTTATTCCTCAGTTAAAACAACTCAAACAACCTCAGAGTTCATTTTAAACCTCTTTTACACCATACCATCCTATTGGAACAATTTTTTTTTTGTCTCCACCCATTCTGGGTAAATCAATGTCGATCCTCCATGATCGACACTGATTAGTTAGGATAGAAGTCAATCCATAAATGCATAGCAGACCTCCATTACTTAGGTGGATGGTGACAGTGCTTTTGACTTCAAAACTCTACCAAAATGTCACTACAATTTGCATACAAACATCATGAAAGCTTTGTTATCTTGTAAAATCTCCACTTAAGGAATCATCAAGAGGATATTGTGAATATTCTTCCCTGATTCTATCAAGTTTATTTTCAATCAAAAAGGTTAGTGTTGTAATTTGTTTTTATTTAATTTCTCATGTCTATTATCTTGTGTCTAATTGTCATTATTTAACATTCAATTTTATCTATTTTATCATTTTTCTAGGTCATTATTATAATATAATCGATATTTAGTTTTCTCACATAGAATTGATATCAATTCATTTAAATTGACGCCGATCATGTTGGATCAACATCGATCCTTGTCAATTTAATTAAAGTAGTTTTAAACATCTCATTTAACTCTTGAATCTCTATTAAAATTGTTTTTTGTCTGTAAACCTCTATTTTTATCTCTTTTCATTCTATTTTCATCATTTTATAAAAAATACAAAGTGTTATTATAGTCCATTTTTACAATTTAATGATGTTTCACAAAATTGATGTCAATTCATATAAATCGACATCGATATTATAAAATTGGCATTGATCCTATAGGCTCAGTATAGATCCCTATTAAATCTTTCAAACATTATATAAAATCTACAATCTATTTTCTAAAAATTCTATTTGTTCATGTAGATGACCTTTCCTAGTTTAGTGCATGATTCAGTTAGAATATTTGATCTTCACATAGTCCCTCAACATCTCTTTGTGGATCAAAGTGATATATATTTTGAGTTAGGACTTTGTCTTATGATTTTTGTACGTGACTTTGCCTATATTGATGAGGTATTGGCTATAATTTAAGAAGACATAAACATTGCTAATGAATTATAGGATGTATATTTTGATCTTAATATTTTTATTAAATAATCATATTTGGAATTTTTATACTTTTATCCATATCTAATTTTGTAATTTCATGTTTAAGAATAAACTTGAATGTTTGAACGTGGGTTGACATCCATTTGAGAGAGCATGCCGCTTCTCGAGACTAGTTTATAACCAGGCAACCCACCCATCTATCTATTAATCAATTTTTGTTTAAGTGTGGTGAATTACAAGTCATTCCTCCCCAACCAAAGATGAGTTCTCACAATCAAGCTTGATCAATGGTGTGAAATCAATCATCCATATATCTAGGTAATCTAAAACCCTACTTATACTTTGTTTTTAGCGGCTAATTAGATCATATTGAAAAATCATAAAAAATACTCAAACATTTGGATTAAAAAACACTTTTACAACATTTGGGCTTGTCAAGACCAACATTCACCTTGACATGGAAATAATTAGGACCATCTATGCCATTGGGTGTGCTAGAACTATTGACATCAAATTATGCACCCTAGGACACTTTATTCAACTCCTGCAATTTGATGCAACATTGAATCATCTCTCAAGTTGTGAGGAAATTGTAAGAGAGATGAATCTCTAGTTTATGATGGCTATCTCCCTAGATTATTTTTAAAATGTTTATCACCTAATCTAATGCTTATTCATGGAAAAGAGGTAGAGATTTTGCATAAAATGGAAACTACATTAAAGAGGTGATCCACCAAGATATATCCCACAGACTATTAAACTCCTACTAAGCAATGAATCTTTCCAAGACTTATTCTAGGCATTGAAAGATTCTAACATAATTGCTTCAATGTGAAGGTAGTATATATGTGACAATCAATAAGATAACTGATCTAAGGGTATATTGCACACTAAAGAGACAATTTCTTGCTTGAAGAAGAGCCTCGTACAATCAATACACTTCACATGACCTATTAAAATCATAAATCTTGCTTAAACATGAAAGATAAAGGTAGTAAGGATAATATTATCACTTGGATCCACTATTCACCACTCACAAACTTAGACAAAATGTTCACAACTTAGAATTAGACTTATATTCAATGTTCAAAGATAAAATGTAATGTCATTCCAATAGGGCTTCGTCATACCAACTATGGTGTTAAGCTACAATAGCTAAAATGGCTCACATTTATAGAACTTAGAAAAAGAGAGAGAAAAGATAAGTTCAAGAGGCACAAGGACAAGTGTCTCATGTGTACTGAGGAGAGGAAGTTATAAAGAGGCCACCTCCTACATTAGAAGTTTATTAAATCATTGGCATTCTCTTACACAAACACAATCATCATCTGCAACTATGATCACTCTCTAATAGGCTTTTCTTGAAAATTGACACTAGCATATTTTTATCTTTCCTAACTGATCTTTACTAGGGGTCTCATAACACATGGTAGGACACTTCATACCCTTGGATCCATTAGACAAATCTTAAAAGGTTTCCAAATTTAGGTTACCACTCTTTTCACTACGTCACTTTAGAATAGCTACAGGGAGGTGCCTATTAAGGACACTTTTTATAATTTATAATCTCTAAAAATGTATAGGGAGTTGGTTTAAGTCCCAAGCTATCCTCCCAAGTGATTGGTATCCCATGATCATCTTCAAGACCTACAAAACATAATAAATTATCAAAGTAACTTGATTTCTACCTGATCTATATGGGTGTGGTATAGCTAAATTTCATGGTAATGAGTCCTAGAGAGTCCTCTACTTCATCCAAGTGGTTTTATGACATTTCCCTTACATTTGGATGCTTCATTTGCCTCCTCTTCCCAATCAGGTCCTTAAGGAGGGTTTTCAAGGGTTTTAGAGTGGTATGAATTATTAACATTTGTTCATAAATAAAAAATGTTATAACCCTATTAAAATTATAGTAAATTCCTCTTAGGGACCCTCTTCATCATCCCTAAATACCTTGAGGTCCCATGCAAATGGTCATGAAAGTTCTAAGCACTTGAACTAGTCACTTAGGTCCTTTTCCTACAATTTTGTGAGGGATTAAGCACACTTTAGGCCAAAAATGGTTTCTTGGGAAGTTTTCATATAAAAAAAAGGCTTAAAAACTTCCTTTAATACCCTATAAACATGATTTAATCACTATAATATCTCACCAAGAGCTTAGAATGAAACTGACCCCTATATTGAGACTAGGTCTAGACCTTACCAATGGGTTTACCTGTACCTTTGAGCCAAAATAATCCTATTTACAATTACCATGAACTTTCATATATTTAAAACATAATTTTAACCCCCATGGTCATTTTTCAAAACATTATAATGCTTATAAAGGGTTGGAATTTGAAATGACATTGCATTTGGAGCTAGATTTGCATGTTGCCTCACTAAGTTTGCTTGCAGACCTTCTTGTTTAGAATACCTTGTTTGTTTTAAAACATTATATAATATTTTATCATTTTTCTATATGTTTTTTCCAACTATAAAAACCCTCTTTACTGACTAAATTGAATTTTGGTTTGCTAGTCATCACTTTTCTTCAAAACTACCAATCTTGTGCATGGAAAAAGTACCTTACCTATGACACAAACTAAAGGCATATTTAACTATTTTTTTTGTGAAAATTTAACGTTTTTAAATATTTATAATGTTATAATTACCAATTTTACCAAAGGGTTTTTCTTAATTCCATGTTTAGGGGTCTGACCATCTCAATATGCCTTAAAAAGGCCTCAAAAATCTTGTATTTGCATATTTTACTTCAAATAACCCATGGATTGTTTATTCAAACCTATATAATTATTATAATATGTTTATAAATTATTTAAACATTTATTTCATTCTCACATAACATTTTAATCCATCTAAAACCTTTCTCCTTAGTGAAATCTTCATGTTTACCCCTTAAACCAAGGTTTCCTAGCCTGTCTGTATAGACTGAGTTCATTTTGCCAAGAAAGAAAGGTGCTTGGGAATATTTATAATGTCTTAAGAATTATATTACATTAATTTTATTATATTTAATCATATTAAAATGTTTTAAATCTTCCCTTCTTCCCTAGGTAGTCAAAATCTCATCCTACTCCTTCCAAGCTAAAACCTTGCCTTAGTTGTAACAGTGGACTGAGATGTTTTCCTGTAGATGTCTATCTTTTAATATCATATAAATATGTTAAATAACTTATATATCCTCTTTAATCTCTTCTCATGGTAAATTTTATCCCATTCCATTTATTCTTAAGTGATACAAGCACCTTCAATGCTTTAAATTGCTCACTACCTTCTATAGTCTCTTTGGCTTGGTTGTAGGTCACTTATAGGTTTGATTAGGGTAATATGGTAGATAAGACATTATTAATTTCGTATTTCAAGGTCAAAACCTGATTTACCACTTTTAATCCATTTGAGATGGCTAAAACCATCATAATCTATGCCTAGTCCTTGACTTCACTTGTTTGACCTCTATCTCAGTTCGTACAGAGGCTATAAGTGCACCTGAGATCCTTATTACTTATTTAAGGGTTGGGTTTATTTATAAAAATTCATAATGTTGTAATCATTTCACTTTAATTCACCTTTAAATCTCAAAGGCAATGTCAAAACATGAGTTGTTGACCACTGCCTACTAACCCTACTATAAGTGCAAATTTTGCCCTATGTACAGACAGGGTCTAGGCCTAGGAGATCATTGCATCAAAGTACATGTTCTCTCATGAAATCTTAGCTTAGGAGTGTTGTTTGAACCATTTTTAATTTTTCCCCCTTGATTTCATAATCTAAAAATCTCAATATGAAGTGCAAGGTCAATTTCCTTCAAAATCTTGTAGGTTTCACTGTCAAGTTCTAGTGGTTTTTTGGGAAACTTTGAATCTCTAAAGGACCATCTCTCCCTTTATCCTTTTCTCTTCAAACATTTTGCACTATTTTTCCATACTAATTTAAAAAATCCTAGACCTTAAAAGTGCATTAAAATATCCTTAATCCATCTCATATGATGCTTACAAAAAGCAAGAGGTTCTCTGTTTAGTACTTTTAGAGTAGATAGTCCTAAACATAGTCTTTAATTTCTCTACATGGTTTGACACCTTACCTAGCCATCTTACTACCCTCAAATGCACTGTCAGAACCTTTTTTTCATACCAATATCTCCAAAAAATTCAAGTTACCTCATTTCTTTATATAATTTCTTGTAATTATCTTGCTCAGCCACCTGTAGGTGTGCATTGACATGTTTTATATAGGCAGAATATGGAGTTAATAGGACTATGTCAAGGAAGAGCCTTCAAAAATAATTCAAGAGTATTGATCAACCTTTGAGACATGTTATATATCAAAAACACACCCATAACTAGCTTCAACACAAAAACTTCCAATGTAGAAGAGACTTGAAAATACATGTGTTGACTGTCAAGGGCTAATAGTGAGGAGAAACATAACTTTTGGGTGTTGTTTTGACATGTCAAAGGTTCAAAAATTACTCCAGTATCTCCAAATACATATTTATGTGTTCAAACCTCTAAAATAACCTTCGTGTTTTCATTTCAATGTAGAAAACACTCCCTCAAAATATTTGTAAGTGTTTAAGGAGCTAGTAGTTTGTGAACCATCCAAGCCTATAAGAGGATTCCTTGAAATTTTATGGTATTTATGCTATAATTTTGATTTATAAGCTATGGAAGGGTCATTATAAACATTTTAAAACATCAAACCCATCAAAAATAAACACAAGAATCAAAAACTAGCTCAAAAGGATACCCTTCACGTTTGTAAATGCATAAAAAGTTGCTTAGAGTCTAAGTGATTGTTCATAAAGGAGGAGGAACCAAAATGAAGCTTATTTATATGTATTTTAAGTGCACTTGGATACCTTTCATTCTCTAGAATCACTCTTCCCAAATCCACTTGTAAAACCCATACTAAGTGTTTGAAGCTGACCCTTTTTTGCTTGCAAAGACATAATGGAAGAAAAATAAGTTGAAGGTGAATTTTTTTTATGAACTCTCTACATTAAAAATATGGAAATGTGTCTAGGTAGGTGAAGAGACACATTTCCAACATTTTAAGTTGATGGTGAAATCAAGAAATCCATACAAGTGCCCAAAAGGGCCTAAAATTAAGGGAAAACTCCCCATTTATACACATAACTACCCCTTTAACTGACACTAACCACCTTCTAACTGATCCTGACCTCCCCCATGTTGATATTCACTTTGGTAACAAATATTCTTACTCAACCCATCCATACAAGTCAATTACTAGGCTAAAAATGTGGCCAAATGACCCTTTTTGCATGTGAAACTTAGCAAGTAACCAATTTATGAATTTAAGACACATTGAAACATATAAAATACCATATTAGTACATATATAACATAATTTGGCACTTTAATTAGGTTTGACCAAGGTTGACTAGCCTAATACAAGGAGGGTGGGCTTCAACAAGGACTAGAGGAAGGATAAGTAAGATTATAGACCAACATGACACCCTATAAGACATATGGAAACATTCTTAAAAAGTTCAAAATAGTAACGATTGACCCAATCTGAATAGAATTCAAATTTGGTCAATGGTATGGATTTTGACCTTTATTCCAAATAAATGACTAAGGTACCAAAGAGATAATAAAAGGAGGGTGGCATAGGAACCACACACAATTAGAAGAATGTGTTCATGAAATTACTCAAACTTGGGTAGGGTTGAAATCATATGAATTGGAAGAGGGTATGATAGCTTGAAAATCCTATATTGTCACTAGTACACTAAAACATAGACTTTTGAGATATGTCAATATCATAAAATCTAGTTCAACTTTGATGAGTTGTTACTAGAAAACTAATAGAAAGCCTGTTGGATTAAGAAGACAATGAAAACCTAGAAACTCATGATGTGGAAACATGTAAGAATTCCTAAGTATAAAACTAGAACCAAATGAGTGGCACAACGTCGCCATATGGTAATAGGAATGGTAGTATAAAATATGATTTAGGACTCAAAGTGTGAGCGATAAGTAAGATGACTTGAGTCCACCAATGATGACAATGTGATAATGAGTTTATAAATAGCCTTAAACCCAAATTGAAAATTAAACTCAAGTTCCCTCAAGTTAAGTGCAAATGGCGAACCCAATTTAACACATCAACCTTATGAACTTAGAAAAGTGCAATTTCAAATTTAAATTATCAATGAAGGACTTAAGAAAATTTGGCAAATGATCTAGACTCAAATAGGTAGCATAAATTCACCAGTTAGAAGACATGACATAATATTTAAGATGACAAATTTGAACAAGGAAGATTGATTTTCACTTAGACAATGTAATGCCTCCTTTGTTCAAGAAATTTGTGGACAATGTGTTTGGTTTTGAGGTTTGGTTTATAAGCATGTTTTGACTCAAATCAACACTAAGTAATCTAAGAAAAAATTAGATAAATACAACTAAGTAATCATCCTAAGTCCTAAACTGATAAGGTATGGCAAAGTGGAGTTGAATAAAACTAACAAGTTTCCTACTTTCACGTTAGCACACAAGAGAAGCAACATGTCAATTGGGTTTGCATCAAATGTCTTTTTGTGAAAAGGTCTAGTATTTTTCTCAACCACTACATATATCATTTGTTTAGTGTAGTGTGATGTCCAATATGATCATACGTCCCAGGTTTAGCCTCTACTAATGGAGATGGTTTAACCACTCAAACCATCATCCCATTGAGAGCATCCCAATTTATATACCCGTTATGGAGAGGGGTTGAAGATGATGTCAAGAGATGAAGCTTTGAGTCAAAGCTTCCCTATAGAACTTATGGGAGGTAATGAATTCTCCCTCACAAAACAAAATACATGAAATAAAAACTAAGTAAAAAGGCTTTATGGTTATTTCTAGACCGCTCAAGCCATGGAGGTCTTGGGGAGAGCCTTCGCAACATCTTTTTTATGCATTTAGACTAATGCAAAAATTTTCAATGAATATGAAACTTTTGATCTCATAAGTTCCCTATAGGGGATAGGGGAAGAGCATACATGCACAACTTCCTTTTTGCTCAAACAAATTATAAAACAAGCAATGATAAATGACTTAATCAAAATAAAACTTTGAAGTGAGTTATGTTTTAAAGCACCAACTTGAAGTGTTTGGTGATGTTCTTTTGCCCCTTATCCTTAAGTTACAAAAACTTTTAAAGAATAACTACAAAACATTTAAGATAAACAAGTAATTTTTTTTCTTTAAGCACCAAATAGAAATTCCTAATTCTTTTTAAGCATCCAAAAGAGGTTTTAAAAATACTTAATTAAGCATGACTTGATCACTTTACAAGTAGATATTGCAAGAAAATTATCAAAATTTTGTTTATCTTAGAAGATCTTTTGTGGATGAGACAATTAACTTTAAAAATTAGGATCTCAAGTTTACACAGTACAATATCACAACTCCACAATCCAATACCAAAACTCTACAAAACTGCAACTGGTTAAGACAATATTATAACTTATGAGTTAGAAAAAAAATTGCTACTCTAAAAGACAAAATCATAACTAACAGAGCAAAAACTTAACTTAGAGAGTTACGGTATTTTCACTTAACCCTAACAACATAGGCTAATCATTAGCGGTTTAACTACAATACCATGACTATAATTGATGATATCATAATTTATGAAATTATGGTATTGTAGTATCATGACTATCAAGTCATGGTATTACAATATCACAACTTGACCTATAGACAGAGAAAATGTTAGTCCATAAAGCTAGTTAAAATGCAAAATCACAAGTATAAGATAAAATCATGAATGTGTTAGTCATGGGTTTGTGGTCTAGAGGATAAAATCGCAAGTCCATAGTGATAAAATTACTACTTCTAAAAAACATCTTTTTTATCAAAAATTTCATCCACTTTGGCCTCAAACTCCAAGATTCTGCATGAAAATGGTTAGTAGTATGATTGTAGGTACCATTTAAGTAAATTTATGGGGTGCAGTCTCACCATGCATGCCAAAATGTAGGATAGAATGCAAAGGTTGTTAGTCAATCATTAGTCAATAAATCTATGAAAATACATAAATACCTAAATAACTAAAGCCAACCTATTCATGCAAGATTTGATAATGATAATGAAGAATAAACTGAAAGAAAACAATATCTATTACCTTCCCAATTCTATTCCACCACCCAAGAGCAGCTCCAAATTTGTTCTCCCCTTGATCTAGAGCTCTAGTCTTTGTCAACAATGGTTTCTTTACTCCTCCATTGCCTCAATAGATCTATGCATAACCTATACTAAATAGAATAAATATCCAAATTGGTTTATCAAATGAAGCTTACCCAAATGCAAATAACACAATAATCAAAACACAAATGACTTATGGAGAGATTTTAGCATTATAAGTCTACACAATCTAAGCTTAAGAAATGGTGTGAGAGGCCTCCTATTTATAGATTTTTGCAATTGATCAAAATGAACTATGACCATCCATCTTGAGATCAAGATGTATGGCCAAGAATTTATTTAATTTTGGAGGCTCAAATCATAAATGCCCTCATAAATATTTGGAAGGAAGGGGCAATAATTAGGCATGGGTGCCCATAATTCAGATATTTTATGCATTTATGGCTTATGGATGCCACCATATAGATGATGTCACTAGGTGATGCAGACATTAAGAATCATTTCCAATTTTGAAATAATCAATAACCTCCATGGAAAATCCACTTAAGCTCTTGATTAGAATTAATTAGCCTTAAATAAGATTAATCAATTTTTGGGCAATTCTTTAGAAATTGGACCTCAATTAATCAAAATGGTCTGAAAGTTATATTATTGGGTTGTAATTTCACTCAAAAATAATTACAAGGCATTGTTAGATGCGTATGGACCATTATCCCATTTAGGATGTTGCCAACACAAAATAACAAAGGTACGTGATGTATACTAATGAATTAGAAGAAAAGAGTGATCCAGAGCACAAAAAGCCAAAACCATCATTTTAACTCAAAATGAATTAATCAAAGTTAGGAATCATATAAAGTGCATTACACCATTTAGGGATACATTGGCCTAAATTAACACTTGTATATGACAAGTTTGAACCATTTAGCATGTTTTTAGTGATTTTGACCTAAATTGGGTATTTGAGTGCAATTTGAGTAAGATTGACAATTTCAACACAAATGGTGTTAGGAATTGGATGTTTACACTCGTCACCCTAGCTTACCAAATTTTCAAGTACATCCCATCCACATAGCACCAATTATATTGGCTTCCCTCAATTTTTTTATTTTTGATCTTTAGTTTTGTATCCTTGAGTTTGTCAAAAGAAATCTTTGCACCCTCCATAATCAAAACTACAAACACAACAGAAAACCATCCAATGACAAAGGTAAGTCAAAGTATGAATTAATTTTATTTTTAGTTATTTTCCTTTCAGTCATTTTCTTTCAATTATTTTTTCTTTAAAAATACTATAAATTTTTTTAGCTTTAACATTGTGTGTTATTATGTTCTTTCTCAAAGCACCATCTTCTATTTCACCTTAGTGACAGGGGATGAGATTTGAGTGGGGCATATGTATACACATATTCTTAAAATTTATCAATTACTGAGGCTTTTTATCTTGTAATAAACTATCTAATCTCAATTTCTCTAAGTGCACACCCTAAGGGTGCATTGGGAAAGGGGTGGATAGACCATTGGTGCTTTACAGGATTATTGTCCCTTTTTCCACTTACTATCCACACACTTGTCTCATAAAACCATTCCTTTAAGCTTTGCCTCCTATTTTTCACCCTCCTCTAGTCATTTACCACCCTCATTTATCCCTTCCCTAACTTAAAACCCTTTTTGACAATTTACGTTACATAGTCGACCTCATCGACCTTGTACTCTTATTTGTAAAACTTATTAGGGTCTATGTTGGCCCTTGGCCAACTTATTCCATGACCTAGTTTGTTTTTGTCAATTATGATACTAGGTCAACTGGGTCAACCTTGTCAGCCTAAACTTTCACAAGGGATTAGGGTTAGATCTACCTATATAAACACATTCTTTTTTCCATTCTTAAAGAAACAACAAGAGTTAATTATTCATTTTCCCTTCTTTACAATCCGCTCTTCTACCATTCTACTTGAGGAGTCTTATCTTAGGGTTTTTACTTAGAGAAGAATCTTATCTCATCGAAAAGTGAGAGATTGAGTCTCAATGGGTTTATATTCAAGGTAATTATATCTAATTTTGTTCCTCTCTTTAGTAGATAGAAGTAGCATAAGTAATGGCTTTTAAATATATTTCTCTCTCCATGCATTAGGGTTTTACATATACATAGCTTAATTAGGATTCTATTATGCATGTTTAATTTTATGTTTACTAACCCCCATGTTGTGCCATAAGATTTGGTGAGCACTAGATTAGATTTACTTTAGTTTTTATTAGTTTAGTGAATATAAAAACATAGGACCTAGTTAGGGTTATTGTGTAGTTTCACTTAACTAGAGGCTTTAGAAGCCTCCCTAGTGATATTATTGTGGTAAGAGATCCCTTGATTAGATTTAGCAGAACAATCTTGGTCATGACCCTCGATTATCTAATGTATCCCCAATTGAAAGTGTAAGTAGGATTTATCTTCTTTGAGCTAGGATTGATTTATAGATCTGATGCATTTTCCATTGCATATACCATATTTATTTTAATTTGTCACCACTTCCACCAACTCCATTAGCAAAGACACACATTGTTACCTTTTTCTAGTTCAACATTGAGAGGGGTGTTTAGACAATGCTTCCTTGGGTTCATTTTATACCCATTACCTTGGAATATAATGTTTAATTTAAGTGATTTGCATATCCAACACCACTTCCTAAATCACTTTGTAGCTACAATAGCTCAACATCCATGCATTTTAGTCAGATCGATTGGTGTCCATAGGGACACTTGACTTCAACACTACTTCAGGGAGGGTCTTATAATCTTTTTCTTTCATCCTTTCATAGGGGGGAGTTTTTCCCTATGGGTTTTTATCCTTATTTATTATTCTTGAGGGGATCATTTTGTACAAGGGTACCTCATTAGGCTTTATTTCTAGGACCCATTATTTTTTACATATTTTTAGTTTTATTTCTTCTTTAGATGTACTTAAGTGGGGGTGTTGGTGTGAAAAGGGTTCTTACCCAAATTGGTTTTACCTTTGCATTCCTTTCACACTTCATCACTTTAAGCTTACCTGGGATTTAATAGTGTGCACATATGTTTAGTTCATAATTATATGGTCAATTATGTGCACATTTGTTTAGTGCACAATCTATTCACTCCACTATGATTGGACCACACCCCACTATAGGTTTTCTTCCACTTTATCCCCCACTTTGGTGTGTGCACATATTATTTAAGTACCCACTATGGGTTGTCTATCCCACTCTCTTTTTCCTATATATTTTTCACTCTAGTAGTTCATTTGTAATGGTAAGTAATGTGGAATGTAGAATGTGAAATAATGTAAAATGCAATGTGGAGTAATGTAGAACCATTGATTCCAATTGAGTCAATTCCAATCCATTACATTTATCTTTCATGATTTTTACATTCCTTGATATATTAAAGTTTATTATTCAAGTTCATTCTCTAGCATAAGAGTGCTTATTCTAGGTCTTAGAATCATGTGTTAGGATATCTTAGCCAAATCTTACAAAATAGAACATACTATTAAAAGAAGTAAAATTTTAGTCATTGGCTCATCATACACTTATTTATAGTATTTACTGATTACAAGAATATCCATTTTCACTCATAACATGGTTGGAATGAAATTATAGAACATTTTCTACATTTATTATGTTAAAACCAATTATTTCTCAACCTAACAACCTAAAGGTTGATAACCTAAGTTAATTTTAGTCAAATGTTATCTATTGTTTTAATTTTTTATGATAATATTTATTTCTACTAATAGTGGAGAATATTATATTTAAAAACTTCTATCTTAAGCTTAGACATATATCTACTACTATATCCAAAGATAAAATATGATTTTAAAACTTCACACACATAGAACATTGACAATGTTAACTTGTATTAAAATCATTAGGATAAATACATCATGCAGGTAATACACAAACTAGTAATGCTATCTATAACTTGCTTAAATAACTTTCATACATCATCACTTTCACAAGATACATATTGAAAATAAGATTTTGAAGCAAAAGGGACTTTTTGAGAGACAAGGATCAGTATATCTAAAGCCTTAGGATTCATTTATTTCACAATTATTTAGTTTTCGTAGCATACTCATACCAATCTACCAATCTAAATTTATGTTTAATATATTTGATAAATAATGGGATAATAGTGATAGTTATATTATAATAGAAATTATTTTGGATTAAAATGCATTTCTTGTTTTTATACATTGTAGTACAAATTTAATAGATTAGAGTAAATAGTTTCATTCCCCTTTCAAGTTGTTATTGTATCATAATTCTTGTTCATCAATATTTGATAAATATGAATAATCTTTTGACTTATTCCACATATACGCTATTTTATTTTTGAAATTCTTCAGTAAAATATTATGTGATTGAATTGTTTAGCAATGGAATTTACTTTTAAGAACTCCTTTTGTTTTCAATTAGTTATATGATGTTAGAATTATCTTCAATGTTATCTACTTTATTATGATTCCCATTGTTTCATCACTCACCCTAATATTCTAAAAATAAGTTTAATAGGACTCTAATTATGAACTATTGAAGGATACCATATGTTAGCTCAAAGATGGATCCATATAAATATTCAATAAATCAAATACATTCTAGATCCAAATAGTGACATACAAGCTTATTGAAAATCATAAGTAGATAGTAAACCCTCTCAAGTTACAGATACTAAATGGGTATTTTTTTTTATCTTCATTTATGATCTAAAATACAAGTTGCACCTATGTGTTAATTTGAGGGACAATACATCATTTAATTTAATTTCATTATGATATTATATGCACATAGAATAATATCTAGACTTGTTATCTTTACCTTAATTTATCTTGTTTACCTATATCAATTTAGCTATCTCAAGTATTTTTCTCATTATATAATCAATTATTTAAGATAAGATAATCTTATTTATTTTCATTCTTTCTTTCTATTTATTCTATGTTAAAACATTTTTAATCCAATTATCTTGATTTATATGCTATACTTGTGCTCTTATCTTCCTTAAATTCATTTAATGACGCTTTAAAGTTAGGTTCATCCCCAACATGCCATAACTTTTACAAGTGTTAACATTTTTAATGTTTCAATTTCAATTCAAATTAGTATTAATCAAAAGCTTAACCAATTTATCTTCATAACCACACACTAATCCCATGTAATTTTTCCTAAGATCTATGTCCTTAATTAACTACTAGAAGTTGCAATTGACAATGGGCCTAACAAGCTCAAACTCATAGGACATTTTTGAAAATAATTTATCAAACCAATAATTAACGTAAATTTAAAAACCTTAGGAGGTTGAGAGATTGAGGTAAACAAGTCATCATCCTTGTGTATGCATGACCTAAAACTAGCATCTTTATTTGAATATATTAAGACTTAACTAAGATCGATCAATAAAGCCTATGTATACTTGGACAATTAGGTAAGGACCTAGAATATCCGTAGACCTAACATAGGGTAATCCACACTCAAATTTTAAAAGTAAATAGTTATATATACTAATCCTATGACATAGGGCATAACTCTCATTAGATCTCAATGATGGGTAAGATATTGTAAAGGTGTAAGTAAAATTAAATGATGTGTAAGTGATTCTAAAGAAGGTAAGGCACAATGGTCAACCAAATGGGGATCTATGCAATCTAAGTTTATAAATGGAAAAATTAATAAACCCTATATTTATACCAACTTATTTGGTATAAGTAATATCCTAAGTAAGGATTCACACATACATCCAAAAATTAATAAATAACATATAATATATGAAAGAGCGTAGAGATATAAATACTTATCATTAGGTGGCCCCAATGACACTACAATGTCCCATTTCAGCTCAAGTGAAAATTTTAAAGATATTTTGTAGGTTGAAGTCCTCAAATGGTAATATGAAGACCTATATATCCTTAGTTAGGACTTTAAAATACCTTTCTTAATAAGCTTCAATGACATAACAAGATAAGACATCCAAGATAAGGTTATAAACCTATAAATCTATGAAAAACTACCTATAGTAGCATGTGAACATAAGTATAGATTATGAATATGACATATATTTTAGAAATGAAATATGACCCCTATATATATGGATCCAATACCCAAAACTAACCTTAATCTCAACATTGAAAGTATTTGGTAGTCTAATATAATTAGAAGATATTGACTAACATAGCACAATATCAGTCAAGTTGATATAGTAAAAATGAAAAAACATAGTCTCATAACTATACTAGGTTAGAAAATAAGTACGTGGAAGGAAAAAAATGAAGCAGACTGTATCATCCAAAATGATACACTAGGATATAAAGAATTAGACAAAGATGTTAGTGTTAGATAATTATTCACCCATGACCAAGGATTATTTAAAACCAATTAACTAAGTCATATAACCTTGAAGTGGTCTTATTTAGAATCATGTTGGTGTCATGGCTTTATTTTATATGACATATCAAGGTATAAACAAAGTCTTATTAGAATGACAGAGTCCATGTGTGTGTCTTGTCCAACCAATATCATGTCATGAACTTTGAAGAGTACCTCTTTTGTAATGTAGTTTAACAAAGTTTAAGGTAACTTTAGAAAGATTAGGGTTAAATTGTGAAATTCAAAATATACGTAATCCATGGAGGAAGATAATGAGATGGAGATCATCTAAGAAGTAGAGTGTTGTATAGTGGATCATGGAGATAGAAAAAAGTTGGTAAGATAGAAATATTTACTTTTCAAGACTTTAGAAAGCTTAAGGTAATTTTGTGGAGTTTTAGGTATTCACTTGTTTTGGTCTTGTTATCAACCAAACTTGCACCCTTGTAATATTGATCAAACCTTAAAAATTTGGGGTAACATGTAGACAATCCTAAGATGTGGGTGACCTTTAGGTGGATTGAATATCTAGGTTATAGGTCTAACTCCCCTTGATTTATCACTTTGTCTCATTCACTAATCTACCAAATTATTAGGAAAAGAGAGAAAAACCTACTCTAATGGAGGTGATGTACCAAAATAATTTGAAAACTACCAACTAGTTGTATGTGCACATCAACCATGAGACTAACTTGAATAAACACTACTCTTAATCTGCCTCTCTACATGATCACTTAATATGAAGGTTTTGGATGATTGTTGGTCTAGAAGGAATAATCACGAGGCCATAGAATGACACTAATGATTAGACAACTCACTCAACCTTCACATGTCACATAACCTGAAAATAAGGTTTCAAACTGCATATGAATGCTAGAAAAGGATAACATGCCAAAAAAGGATAACATGACAAAAAATGCTAAGCAAAACACTTGACAAGATCAATTAGTCATGAAAACATACAAATACCAATAAAATGAGGAGGTCAAACCAATATTTTCTCAATGATCAAAGGATTACAAATGGGTAGGGCTTCACCATACCCAGGTAGAGGATACATAACAAGCTAAACAAGGCTACTTAAATAAAGAAATAAAAGTAGAGAAGAGAGAGGGGTGTAGAAGAGAGAGGTTTAAAAGTGTCAAGTGAGAGTTAAAATTAGGAAAGGAGTTTGAAATAGTCCCATGAGATCCTTAATGATGTGTTTATATCCTGAATATGCTTTCCTCTTCCAAATGGTGTGAAAGTTTCAAACTTTGCTTGATACCTTGATCTTGTTCTTCAAACTACCCTTCTCTTGGGTTGTGAGGTGACAAGTCGTAATCTTCATTATCAAGACACATTGAGTTACATATTTCTCATCTCTTGGATACTTTTCACTTGTTTATAAGTCTTCTTACACTAACATTCAATGATGATCATCATGAACATAAGATTGCAATAGGGGGAGATTAGTATTGTGTTAGTATATGAAATCAAAATCAAAATAACACACTAATAGTTAACACCTTAAGCCTATATCAATGGGGGAGCTTATTTAATAATATTAGATTGGAAAACACAACTAAAATGCAAAATAAACCTTATTTCACCTTCCTTGGATGCTCTAAATAGTTTTTTGAAGTGGCTTACTCGGTTTGTGCTCATGAAGTCTACATCAATGAAGTGTGGCTACCTCCATCTCTCCTTGGCACCATGTTTTGATTTGGCTTGGATTGGCTTGGCTCAAATTTTGGTAATTATAACACTGAAGTGAAATGATTTTTAATTCATTTGGGCATTATAAGTTTAGCATAAAAGAGCTTAAAATTCAATACGCAAGGCCTCCTATTTATAGATTTTTAGAATGGTTTAGAATCAACATGAACCATCCATCTCAAGATGAAGATGTGTGGCTAAGGATTAATGAAATTATGTAATTAAAATCCATAAATAGGCTCATCAATATTTGGGATAGAGGGTCATTAACTAGGCATGAAGGGTATTAATGAGGTATGAGAGACATTAATTCATATATTTGTGGCATTTATGGCTTGTGGATGCCACCCCATAAGATGATGTCATTTGATGATGTAATTAATGACAATCAATTTCTAAAAATAAATATTCAAAAATTTCTATGGAAAATTAACTTAAGCTCTTGATTTGGTTTAATTAGCCTTAAACATGATTAGTCAACTTTGATGCAAAACCTTGGCAATTTGTGCACAAATTAATCAAATTGGTCAAAATGTCATATTATTGGATAAAAATTTAACTGGATTAGAATTGGAAGTTAATGTTAGATGTGTTACAACCATATTCTTATTTAGGATGTTTCTAATGCAAAATAACAAAGGCACATGTCTCGTACAAGAAATTTGATAGAAAAGAGCAATCCAAAGCACCCAAGTGCAAAATTGGCATTTTGACTCGAAATGATTTGATCAAAGCTAGATACTTCATAAATTGCATTACCCCATTTAATGATATCCTAGACAAAATCATCAATTGAAAATGTCAGTTTCAAATCTTTTAATACGTTTTAGTGTTTTTAGGCCAAATTATGCATTTTAGTGAAAATTGGTTAAAACCCTGATTGATGGTCATTGGTGGCCAGATTTAGGTGTCTATAGTTTTCCCCTATTCGGGAAGGCATTAAAAACTATAGGTATAGAAATTTATTCTCAAATAATGATAAATGTCATGTATGCCAAAAAGAAGATGATGATTGAAGAATAAAGCTCTAAATGGTTTTTGAAAAGCCTATGATGATGCCCCCTCGAGGGAGTGGTAACACATTTGTTGATGGACGATCCCTCAAAAAGAATAAAGAAGAAAAGTGAGATTAAAATTTGGGTGATATTAATCCAAATGAGAAAATGCTTTCATGCATTGATTTAAAAATTATCGATTTGCCCTAAGGCAGTTATAATTAGAAATAAAAGTCAAAAATAATGATTTGCCCATAGGTGATTATAATCATTAAGAGGACCTAGATTATTTTTATAAAGATTATTGTGCCCTAAGTAGGGTTTATTAGCAAGCATAACTAAAAGATATAACCTAGAATATATATTAAAGATGAGCAAGTGCAAATTGATAAAAGAAATGAATAGAAGAATAAGATTGATCAATAAAAATGATTTAGTTGTACCTACCAACAACAAGATGCTCATCTTTATTAGCAATGATAAAATTAGAATGGTCATTTGGTTGATTTGATCAAGGGTGGATGGAAGGATGTGCTAAGGTGTCAAGGAGAAACTTCTATGGCTCCATTAATTGTAGACCTTCTTGAAGCTGATTTTTGTTGTAGCACATGATGGTATGCATCATGATAGAACATCATGAAGACTATCTTGAAATATGCATAAGGAATAAATCCCAATCTAATAAATAATTGAAAAAAATAAACCAATGATAAAAATCATGATTACAATGTTGACGTATGAATATGTATGGACTCAAGAATAATGTGTGTAAGGAATTACCCAATACATACATATAAACCAAGTCAAGGCAACAGTGTTGCAAGTAAATAAATAGGGAAGTAAAAAATCAAACAAATAAACAAATATAAAACACATAAATAGATAAATAACTTTAAATAAACAAAAATATATAAATACTAAAAACAAAATCAAAATAAATCATCCTAACAATGACCCTGCCTCAGTAAGGCAGATCGAGGATAACTGACTAGGTTTAGATAGGATAAATGTTTTTGGATTTTTGAAATATTTGAATTTTTTTTGGAATTTTTAGGTATCTCAAATTTTTATATAATGATAATATACCTCATCACAAAATAGAGAGAGCATTTGGCTTAGGTTGATCACAAAATGATGAGAGCATGGTTTAGGTTGCTTGTAAAATAGCGACATTGTAGCTTAGGTTGCTCACAAAATAGTGAGAGCATATGGAAAGGGGGACTGAGGTAACCTTAACATGAATTGAGCATGGCCTACTTAGTCCTAAAATGACCTTAAGTCATAATAATTCCATCCACACAAAATGTGGGGAAAAACCAACCAGATCACAAGTTCTCAAATCTAGCAAATGGCAAGTCAAATGAAAACAACAATGGTAAGGTGATATGACAATGCATGATAAAAAAAATTTCCCCTAGTTTTCCCATAGGTGGTTATAACTAGGATACAATGGATTAGGTCAATGATACTAATTTTCCCATAGGTGGTTATAAGTAATAGCAAGACCGGTGAAACACTAATTTGCCCATAGGCAGTTATGATTAGGCTCACATAAGCCAACTTTGATATAAGATGGAAAATGAAAGATATCTTGCCAGATCAACTATCACACTACTTTCATATACTATCATTGAAACATGTATTTGATAAGAGTTTAAAATTGATCATAATCCCCTTGTAAAAAGTGCGAGAAGAACCAAAGAAATATAGATCAAAATAGGATGACTAAAAATAGGATTTGGTCTAGATAGGAATGGAATGATAGGATGATATGGGATTGATTTAAGATATTGATGGTTTTTGATAGATTGGATAAAATGGTAAGAGGCTTTCCCCCAAGTAAGAAGGTGATTAACTAAGATATGTGATAATGGCAAAAGGATATGTAATAA
The DNA here is from genome assembly GCA_037957365.1 of Torreya grandis. NCBI lineage: Eukaryota > Viridiplantae > Streptophyta > Pinopsida > Cupressales > Taxaceae > Torreya > Torreya grandis. The sequence goes on from JARHVA010000102.1 coordinate 6,826,770, forward strand.
TGACAATGGCATGGCAATGAAATGGTATGGTACATGTTTTTGGCCTAGGTGATTGTTGGTGTTTTATTCTATTATTCCTTTTGATGTAGAGATACATGTCCTAATCAATAAATGATATAAACAAAATAATCAATCATGTTAATTGCTAGCCCACACCTCATCTAAATAACTACTCTATCAAGAATTGATTGCAAATTTGGATGTCGATAATGTTGTTGTGATCTTCATTAGTCCTTGATTTGATTACTTCAAACATCAAGACAAGGTATATTTATAGCATCTATAAAGGAAATTATGGCCAAGGATGGTAAATAAGGACAAATAATTAATGGTAGGTTTGTTTTTAAAATGGAATGGTAGATGATAATGGAACATGTAATGGTTGGGAAAAAAAAATGAAGATCAAGGCTTTTAGTCACATGTAATGTTGTTGATGCTAGATTTGACATAGATTTAGATGTGGTAGGTTTGAAGACCTCTAAATATTCTCTTGATAGGATCACTAGATTTTTATATTATTTGATCTTGAGAGTAGCTACCATCTGATTAGGCTGTAGATTGGAAGCTATTTTGATTTGATCTCTGATATTATCTTCATCAAGTAGTGAAGGAATTTTGTGCTCAGTGATCAGTGCCTTGATTAGGTTTTCACCAATGAAGTTGTCTTGATTATTCCATAATGCCTTTGAAAAGGTTTCACTAAGGAATGTTGAATTTTGACTTTGATTATCTTCTAGCACTTATAAAAAAGTTTCACTAGAAGATGCTAAGTTTGAACTTTGTTTGTCCCCTAGTGCCTCCAAAAAGGTTTCACTAGGAGAGTGTTCTTCTGTTATATGAATGTGGTCTTGGCCTTCTTACTCTTCTTCAAATTCTATGTCACCATGGATGCATTTCAACAAAGTGTGATTTTTTCGATCTCAATCGACACTTTTGGGAGATGGAATGTCAATAATATGGCTATTTTTATTGGTGGTAATGGCCTGTGGAATGGTAATGTAATGGGGATAGGCTACAAAATCCTCATAAAAGATACTAGGATAACTCATGTCAAATCTAAATTACTCATCCTCAAAAAATGTAGAAGGATCATAAATGTATTCAAATTGATCTACAAGGCATGCATAACCAATATTGTAATAATCATGAATGTATTTTGTTTTTGAATCTAATTCTGAGTCAATGGACTCTGAATCCAATGTTGAGACTAATGTTAATTTTGATTCTGATGTTAAATCTGATGTCAGGTTAAGAATAAAATTGACTCTAATTTTGATTCTTCATTTGATGGGTACTTTGTTATAATGATGTCTTATTGAATGTTTGGTATTAGACAAGTAATGGCTTGTGATGGCATGGTGGGCTCTAGAAAAACTAGTTTGTCAAAGTGGGACTCCTCTAGGATGGTAAAAAGGTCAAGAGACAACTCCTCAAAGATTGGCTTTTCAATAGGAGGCTCTTGAAAACTAGGCATATGGTCAAGGTAGTGATTTTCCCAAAGGTAGTTATAATCATTAATCAGTGACTCAATAAAGACTGGCTTGTCAGAGTGAGACTCCTCAATAATCAGTATAGGATCAATAGGTGATTCATCATAGGTCGACTTATCACAAGTGGTTGGTTCAACAAAAATATCTTGGATTAGTTGGTTTTCTTGGCCTTAGTTTCTAATGAGTTATAAAATACTTGTTTTGAACACAACATGGTCTTTGAATGATTGGATGGGTTAAGGTTTTGATTGGATTGGTACTAGATGAGGAATGGCCTATGGTTGGATAATGGTAGGGCATTAGGGAGCATGATTTCTCACATGAGCCAAAGGATGAAGTCTTGAAATGGTAATGATATGCCAGTGTAGATCTTGGTTGTTCACATAAGCCAAAGGATGAGGTCCTATAATGATGAAGGGGCATTGTGGAGCTTGATTACTCACACAAGCCAAAGCATCTAATTCCACCACATAAACCATATCATCCCAATATTAAGTTGGATCATAAGTTAGTTCTTGAATATGTTTTGTGTATTTATTATTATAAAGAGGGTATGGATCCATATCCCAAATAACATCATCTGTAGTTGGGTCTTTAAAGTCCTCCTCATAAATTATGTAATCCCAATTGGTAATTTGATTTGTATTTTGTGGATTTTGACTATGTTCTCCATATGGAGTATTATAGGGAGAATAATAAAACTCCTTAGAAAATATTTCTTTGTAGGGGTTCCTAGTGAGATTTTGTGTGGCCATTCTATCATAAGTTGGATTGTATGTGACTCCACCATAAGTGTAGCTAGACATATCTGCATAAATGAAAAAAGTTTTGACACAAAATCCTTAGAGTTATATAAACTCTGAAGAACTATATCCAAAGGACAAATGGTTCAAACTAGGTCTAACTTGGTCAAAAGTGGAGTTGTATCTCCAAACAATGATTTGATCATGGAGTTGTATCTCCCAAATGGTATGTGATAAGACTTGGAATAAAATAATCTAACATAAAATGTCTAATGTCAAATGCCATACACACAAAAGGTCAAGCATTTGAATAAAAATTGACATGTCAAAGTCTAGGTCAAAGTATTCCAAACAAGGTCTAAACTAGGAAAGGGAAAAGAGTCATTAGGTCTTTTGTCCAACTTTGGAATCAAAATCTAAGCTCAAACAAGTTGTGTTAGGACTTTTGGTCAAACAGTGTCAAAATCTAGACTTGAAACAAAGGATTGATGTGAATTTAATTTAATCTAACAAGTTTGGAAATAACTTTGACATAGACCCTACACACATAATCAAATATAAACATGATCAATTGGTATAAGCTATAAGGTAAAAGGATCTTAGAGAAAGTCTATGTTCTTCCAAATAAAAGCAAAAACAATGATGAAGATAGGCATTGAAAAAATAAATAATCAATAGCCTTCAAATTTAGGTAATCAATTAACCAAAGTTTTGCAATCCAAATGAGAAAGATCTATGTATCAACCCCATAAATTAAGGCCTAAATATAAATAAATCAATGTTTGAATCCAAACTTTGACAAGGCTAATTAAAAACTTAGCATTAAAATATAGGATTTTACCAAACAAGCTAGACAAGATTGGACAACATGATGACATATAAACAAGGTCTAAATGGCTGATGTGACATGGTTTAAAATAAATGGTTTTTGGTGTAATGGTAAATAAATTTTGAAAAAAATTAATTAGGATAAATTTTTTTAGAATGCTATAATGATGTGATAAAATTTTTGTTTCAAAGACTCAAAGGCAAAATGGTTTGACATGTTTTGGGTAGCCTAACGCTACCCTATGCAACTCAAATGACACACACACAAATAAGTTTAGCAAAAATTTCAAGGCACAAGTGTGGTGTAAAATAGCTAGCATAAAACCTCTTTAGACAAAAGAGTGTTATATAAATAAATTGGTTTTAACATGGTTTATAAACAAACAAATAAGTGTTATTCTCCAAACACCAAGTAAGAAGATGACAAAATATAAGTAAATCATCCAAATTCCTATTAAGGGTGTAGCAAAGTGGGGATGACTAAAATTAATTGGTTTTCAATCATTTCTAGATGGATCCCATGTCTAAAGAATTTCATGTTAGTAAACAAGAGAAGCAACACTTTAATTCAGTGTCCATGGCCCTTGGCTTGTTGTAAAAAGGTCTTATATTTTTTGAAACCACTATATCTGTTGCTTGCTCAGTGTAGTGCAATGTCTAAAGTACAAATTACATCTTGTGTACAACTCCAAAACTAGAAGGTGGTTTAACCACTCAAACCTTTGGTCCTAGTGGGATTGATTAAATTTAGTGCCAAGAGATGAAACCTCATATCAAAGCTTCCCTATAGAACTTGTGGGGGGTAATGAAGTCCCCCTCGCAAGCCAAGATGCAATAAAATAAATGACTTATAGAAAGACTTTACGGTCATTTCAAGATCACCCAAACTATTGTGAATTTTTTGGGAGTGATTTAGATGACATTATTTATATTCCTTGGACTAGGATCAAATTGTGATGATATGGTGCTTTTGATCCCAAAATTTCCCTAAAGGGGACGGATGGGAGAGCATACATGCACGTCTCTTTTCGCTAAAACAATCAACAAAAAAGTTTTGAAAATAATTGAAGTGATGATTTTTTACACTAAATTTAAAAACGTTTTATTATATTTGTTACTATCCCTTTGGATTTATTACAAAATAGAAAATATTGCACAAAATAACCACATGACGTAATAAAAATCTAAGTTCATTTTAAACCCAAATTGAAAATCCAAGACTTAGCTTAGATTCATGATTAAAACACCAAATTAAAAATGTTTCAAGATTTATGATGTGTTTTAAGCACTATATTAAAATTAATTAAGACTTATCTAAATCTTAGGTTCATTTTAGGCACCAATTCAAATGTGTGAAAAACATGACATGTTTATTTTAAGCCAAATTTGAAGTGTGCATGATTTTTGATCAAGTTCTTTTTAAACCCAATTTGAAAGGTATGTGGTTAGTCAAAAACATTAAAATATAATTTCAAACTAATCCCTCAACCTATAAAAATAATATTTCAATGACTTTATTTGAATCACTTAGGAGTTTGAGCAAATGACATTAAGAATTTAGCTCTCGGGTTGATAGTCAAGTTGGGTTGACAGGCAAGTTGGGTTAACATGCAAGGTGGGTTGATAGGAGAGCTGGGTTGGATAGGTGAGTTGGGTTGATAGATTAGTTGGGTTGATAGGCAAGTTGGGTTGACAAGCGAGTTGGGTTGAGATTCGAGTTGGGTTGGATAAGTGAGTTGGGTTGCATAGTCCTGAGAACAAAACAATAGCTTAGAAAAAATGGATTTTTGCTCAAATTTTTTTCTTGTTTGCCTCTACACTCTAAGATCCTTCATTAAAATGGTTAGTATGTTGATTTTATGTGTAATTTGACCAAATTTGTGAGGCCATGTCCCAGCAGGCATGCCATTTGTGAACATAGGTTTGAAATAGGGGAGATTAGTATTGTGTTAGTATATGAAATCAAAATCAAAATAACACACTAATAGCTAACACCTTAAGCCTGTCTCAATAGGGGAGCTTAGTTAATAAGAATATAATGGAAAACACAACTAAAATGCAAAATAAACCTTCTTTCACCTTCTTTGGATGCTCCAAATAGTTTGTTGAAGTGGCTTGGTTAGTTTGTGCTCATGAAGTCTACATCAATGAAGTGTGGCTACCTCCATCTCTCCTTAGCACCATGCTTAGATTTAAATTGGCTTGGCTTGGATAAACATTTATGAATTATAACACTAAGATAAAATGATTTTGAATGCATTTGGGCATTATAATTTTGGCATAAAAGAGATTAAAATTCAATAGTCAAGGCCTCCTATGTATAGATTTTTGAAATGGTTTAGAATCAACCTGAACCATCCATCTCAAGATGAAGATGTGTGGTTAATAATTAATTCAATTATATAATTAAAATTAATAAATAAAATCATCAATATTTGGGATAGAGGGGAATTAACTAGGCATGGAGGGTCTTAATGAGGCATGGGAGGCATTAATTTATATATTTGTGGGATTTATGGCTTGTGGATGCCACCCCATAGGATGATGTCATTTGATGATGTAGTTAATGACAATAAATTTCTAAAATCAAATATTCAAAAAGTTCCATATAAAATTAACTTAGGCTCTTGATATGGTTTAATTAGCCTTAAACAAGATTAGTCAACTTTGATGCAAAACCTTAGCAATTTGTGCACAAATTAATCAAATTGGTTAAAATGTCATATTATTGGTAGAAATGGAAGTCGATGTTAGATGTGTTGGAACCATATTCCAATTTAGGATGTTTTCAACACAAAATAACAAAGGCATGTGTCTCGTATAATAAATTTGATAGAAAAGAGCAATCTAGAGCACCTAGTTGCAAAATTGGCATTTTGACTTGAAATGATTTGATCAAAGATAACTACTTCATAAATTGCATTGCCCCATTTAATGATACCTTGGCCAAAATCAACACTTGAATATGTTAGTTTCAAATCTTTTAATGTTTTTTAATGTTTTTATGCCAAATTGTGCATTTTGGTGAAAATTGGTCAAAAGCCTGATTGATGGTCATTGGTGGCCATATTTAGGTGTCTACAATCATAACTCCTTAGGTGTCTTGAAACACCATTGGCTTTATTACACCTCTCCTTGCTTGCAAGTGTCAAATATTGATTTAATATTTAACAATTTAATATTTCTCCATGGATGTAATTTATTAGTCATAGTGGACCTCAAAAAACTCATTTGGATTCATCAAATGCTCACCTAGACCTTATTTTTCACCTTAAGCTCTCACTAGCCTCCAATTCCTTGTAGGCTTGAAAACACATAAAGATCCTAGTGTGGAAGGATGTATAGATGATATTGGAAAAATAAATATATGTTTGAGTACCTTGTATCACCTTACATATCCATTCCAAATTTCATGACCCAACTTTGAGTGTAAGTGCACTTAATTATCTGATCTCTCTCTCTAATTAGGCCTCAATTAGATCTCTAAGCCTAAAAACTAAGATTTTTATTGAAAACCCTCCCACATTTTTTAAACTCATAAAAATTGTTTAATTTAATTTTTATACCTAATTACCATGCTCTATGTAAAATTTGGGCTTATAAAACTTTGTGTAGCTATGAAAACCAAGAAATGGCCAAAAAAACTAGTCTTTCACAAGCTCTTTTGTACTGCCTTCCATAATCAGTCTTGTTTGAGAACTTCCAAGATTATATAGACATTTTTTTTGAATTTTATAGATGGGAAACATCTCAATCCACCTTCTCCAATATTTTTCATCAGTCTAGGATCTTTTGTACGCTATTTTGATCCCAAAACCTCACAAACGTACATCATTTAATGCATCTATACAGGTGTAAGTATAAACAAATTTCATGGTAAGTGTCTCTTGAGAGTTAATAATGGTTTATATATTGTTTCAAGGTCATTAAAACTCATTTCAATCACTTGGTAAGTCAATTTATCCAATCACGTCATATGTAGTCTTTTAGGCAACCAAAAACATGTTTATCATCTTAACAATGTTTCATAAAACTCAAAGCTTTAACCAATGAAAAAATTTGAAAAATAACAAGTATACAAGGGCCCCTTATATCACTAAATATATTAGGCTCACATTCAACTTTTCCATACTTTTATAAGCTTAGGAAAATGCTTCTCTCGCTGGTAAGATTGTGTTTAGTGAGCTGGAGAGAGAATTTAAGCTTGAAAGTGTTATTTTGATGTTTGGTTTTGATTCCAAACACCTTAGGGAGGTATGTAATAAATTTTTTGAATTTTTCCAATGGTCTGTATGCCATCCTTATTCTCTATACCTATCATAACCACCATCAACTCAAGATAGGGTTTATGAGCCTAACAATGTAAATGACCCTAGTTAACTATGTTAGCTCTTTTTCTTCACTTTTGAGGGATTCAAAACTTCATATAATAATAATTTAATTATATAAAAATATTATTAGTTATTTTATATTACACTCTCACCCTCAACAAAAAAAATTTATTCATCAATTTGTATACAGACCTGTAGGGTACAACTTTAGGCATACTAGGATTAAAAAGGAATATTATCATCAGTCATTTTTTGGATTTTGAGGTTTTTTCAATACCATAATTATATCTCAAATAGTTCCATAAACATAATTTATCATTCAAACTCAACCCTCATACCAATATTTCATCTTCTTTTATCACTGTTCACACTAAAACCTTATTAGTTGTAGGTGTGTGTTTGATTGTGTGACCGAGTTTTACATTTCTAAAAATATAGAGATCCTAAATTGCTCTCTCTTGAGCCTCTTTAAAAAATTTAAAGACTTAAAATAAAACTTATATTCATACCAAACTCAATTTTCATGTGAAACATTTTACCTTCTTTCTCAATGTTTAAAGGTGGATTGAATATCTCAAGCAGGTCTGTGTGTGTATATTAGTGCCTAGATTGCATTTTTTTTTAAAAGTGAAACCCTTTTCAATAGATACCCTAAAAATATTGATAATTTTAAAACCTATTAAAAGTTTCTAAAATTATTTCTACATAGCCTTCATGTCTACACTTACTCACAAGACACAAGGTTTCTTGAGAAGTCTACACACAGGCATGTGTGTGCAAATTTTAGGCCTAATAGGCCTAAATAGACTGATCTAACCTTGAAAATTGATTCTATCTACCTTAAAAATCATATGAATGTTATGATATGTTTTTAAAATATATGTATGCATTATATACACTCTTCACACCTTCATGAATCCTCATACCATTATCATCATAAAAGGCCTGTAGGTGGCGGTGGCTCTTTGACTATACGTGTTTGAGATTTTATTGTTGGATTTAGCCTTTTAAAACATTTAAATAGGTATATAAGCCTCAATTTTTCTCTTTATGACCTCTACCACTCTCTTACCCCCTCATTTTTACCTTACAAGTGTGCCTTCTAACTCTATTTTACTAACAGGCTTGTAGGTGTCCTTTTGTCATTTTAGGCCTTTTGTTTTTAAAGTGATTTTAGGCAAAAATTTTAATATTGAGACCTCTACCTAAAATCCAAGTTTGAATTTGACTTGTAGAAGCTGAAGATAAACCTATGAAACGTTTTCACTTTAAAGTGAGTCTTCTTGGTTCGTACAAGTGCTTAAAACTACCTTCTTTGGAGCAAAACTGACATGTTCTGACATGCAAAATACCACCCTGACTTTATCCTAACATTAGCACATTAAAAACTCATTTTCAAGATTTTAAAAGTGCAATTGTACATATATTTCATATTTACCATATTTTGAAGTGACTTTAAAACCTTTAAAAAGCATTGACAATTACAAAGAAATCTAGTGTATATTGGATGATCTCATGGAGAGAAAATATATCAATCCAAGACCTTCTAAGAATTAAAATGACTTATTCACCATTTGATTTAATTTTCCATGAAAGGATAATTCCTTGATAAGGTTTTTTGTGGCCACAATGGAAACCTAGGTTTCTCCAAAAACCTTAAACTTTACTAAATTACCTTAATTTTATCAAACAAGATTAGCAGGCTTTAAACCAAGTAACAAAGTGAAAGGACTAACTTGATGGACCATATGCCATCTTGACACATCATGACATACACTTATGACCCACTACACTGACTTTGAAAGAATTATAATGATTGAATAAAGACACTACCTTAAATAATGTTAATAAGGCTAATAAATTTTCATTAGGACCTTGAAAACTGTGATATTCAAGTTTGAAACTAGGGGTGACCTTTTTTGGGCTTGGAGGACAAAAACTAGTCAAAATTTTGGCAATTCATAGGGTTGTAATGCCTATAATTATAATTAGATTGGTTGACTTATCCTTTCATTATGAAATGGAGTCATTTACACTCAGACCTGATCAAACCTTGACCAAGACAAGATAACTGACTTAACCTCCAAACACACACAAAACAAGAACAACACACAAAGCAAAATAAATAAGACAACACACATGTGCTAGCTAAGCACTTGGGGAAAAAAGACACAACAAAGAAAATAGTATATACAATTTACCTAATCATATCTTCTTCTTCTTGGATCAAAGGGGAAGTTTCTATGATCTTTTTTTCCATGAGGTGAAAAATAACATGAGGCAAGTTACCTCTTGGACCTTGTTATTTTTTACTTCATCCTCCTATTTATTTTCAATCCTCTTGGAATTATTTCAAGTGAAGTAACAATATCAAACCAATCACCTATGAACACATATTCATCTTGTAGTTCAAAACCCACTCCATGTTACTCCTTGATCTTGAAGAGAGCTTCACAAGTGATCCCATTTTGAATTTTTGGAATAGTTGTAACCTCACCCAATGATGCTTCATCTTGTAATTTTTCTTGGGACTTCATGACATCTTGAGTGACATCCTGTTGATTATCATCTACTGCAATTTCATCAATCTCTTCAATGATTTTTTCATACTCAATCCAAGCCACATCAGGGTCTTCAATGGGTGTGTCTTGATCAACCTCTTCACGAGCATGATCTCCAATAGGAAGTGTAACTTTGAAATGGGTTTCAATATCTTGAAGTGACTCAATGTACTACTACCAATCCTCATTTTTCTCCTTACTTTGATCAACTTGAATGAGACCAACTTGAATAATATCTTCTCCTTTCTCTTTAAGAGCTATGGGGTTGTCAAGAACTTCAAACCCCTCTATGTAGTCATGATGTAATTTGGAATCAACTTCTTCAAGTTAAAATTATTTCTTATTGAGAACCATTTCAACTTCATCTAAGAATTTATCCTATACTCTTTCTTCAAGCTCACATTCCTTATCATTTGAAACCATTTAAAATTCATTCAAGACCTTGGCTTGTTGGCTTAGAGAACCTTCAACATCAAGACCAACTACAAACTCAACAAGATTAGATGCAATTGGATCTCCTTCTTGAAGCATAATATTAAGACCATGTTATATAACCTCATCTCTAAAAATTGATTTGTCTTTTACTTCCCTAAATGGAGTACCAATGAATATTTGTTCCTCATACACACTTGAATCATCTTCATCATTTGCAAATATAGTTTGATCTTATTAATTTGCCTCCCATAGAACATGTTCTTATTCAATAAGGGATATGGTGGGAGGGTGATGAATATGTTCATGAGTTTGAGAGGGAGTATGAAGTATGGTAGGTTTCTCATAAATAGGCTTGGTAATTGAGGGATCTTTCTTGAAACTTGAGGTCTTTATTGAAGAGAGAGCAAATTTAGTTGTGCTACTAGTGCTTCATTATTATCAACACCCACCTCATTCTTATTTTGAATTCATTCTTAAGGTTCATTTATAGTTACAACTTGATTTCTAATATTTTCAGCTAGGACCTCTATCTTGTCTTGAATGCCTTCTTGGATATCCCTCTAAGATGGAAAAGATTTAGGTTATTGAGGAGGGGGAAATGAGGTGAATAGGCACAAGGTCCTCTTTGGATTCAAATTCTAAATATAGTCTTGATTCAAGCTCTATGCATTTTAATTCCAAGTCTTTAATTTTATTGTCTATACTCTCTTGTAATATCTCTTCTTGAGGATGGTTAATGACTTCATGAGGATATAGAGCATAAGAAGGCTAATAAGGGATACAAGAAGACTCTTGACACATCTGATCCAATTCACTTTGCTTCCTCTCTTAAGTATCTATCTTCTCCAATATAAATGTAAAAAAATCATTACTCTCTAATAGATCAAGAGAGGACACAAAAATAAATTTAAAAATACCAATCACTTCCTCATATTGAAAAGTTGAACAAACCCTTCTTGCACATGCTAGTATCTTATTCTCCATCATCATAGCCATGTGGGGAATGTGTATGCTGATCATAGGATTAATATGTATCGTAAGGAGGATAATACTGATTCTCTTGATACTAAGGAGTGTAACAATCTTGATAAGGATACTGAGGTATATAATTATGATAATATGAAGGTTGTTGATAGGACCAATATGAATCTTTATTCTACTAGTATGGGTCATTATAAGATTTATAAAGTTCATTATAGGACTGATAAGGAACACCATAGGCTTAATATTCCTCATCAATTTGCATTAAATTGTAATCTATTTCATTAAGATAATGAATTGAAGATACAACTTACCTTGAAAAAGTTACTGGGCTACTAGAACCAACTGATTGAGCTTAGAGTTGCCATTAATGTTTTTGAATACCTCCAAAGGCTGATATGTAGAAGGACAACACCAAAAATACATCAAACACTTTTTAACCTTTATCCTATCGGGCATGCCATAATTTTTATCACCCAAATTTTCACCCTTGGAATATTGTTCAAGCCTTCCAAATTTAGGGTAACATAGAGACAATCCTAGGCTATGGGTGACCTTTAGGTGGATTGAATCTCTCAGTTATAGGGATAGATACCCTTGATGTATCACTTAGGATCATTCACTAATCTACCAACTTGTTCATAAAAGAGAGATAAACATACTCTAATAGAGGTGATGCACCAAAATAATTTGACCACTACCAATTAGTTGCATGTGCACATCAACCATGAGACTAACCTGAACAGACACTACTCATAATTCGTTTCTCTACATCAACACTTCATATGAAGTTTTTGAAGGATGATTAGGTTATGAGTACTAATCAAGAGGACATATAATGACACTAATGAGTAGATACCTCACTCAACCTTCACACTTACCTTGGATACTTCACATGACCTAAAAAGAAGGTTTTAAACTACATATGAATGCTAGAAAAGGACAGCATGCCAAGGAAAGCTAAGAAATAAACTTGACAAGATTAAATATTCATTCATACATACTAAAACTAGTCAAAGGAGGAGGTAAAACCAATAGTTTATAATTGATCAAAGACTTGTAAGTGGGTAGGGCTTTGCCATGCCTAGGTAGAGGATATATAATAATCTAAATAAGGATGATTAAATAGATAAATAAGAGTAGAGGAGAGAGGGGGGTGTATAATAAAAAGGTTGACAAGTGTAAATTATGATTTACAATTAATAAAGGAGTTTGAAATAGGCCCATGAGATCCTCAATGACATGTGTTTCTTTCTTGAAGATGCTTTCCTCTTCCAAATGGTGTGAGAATTTCAAACTTTGCTTGACACCTTGATCTTATTCTTCTAATTTCCCTACACTTGGCTTGTGAGGTGACAAGTGGTACTCTTCATTATCAAGTCATTTTGAGTTACATATTTCTCTACTCTTTGACACTTTACACTTGTTTAGTAGTCTTCTTATATTGACATTCAATAATGATCATAACTCCTTAGGTGTATTGAAACCCCTTTGGCTTCACTACACCTCTCCTTGATTTAAAGCGTAAAATATTGATTTCATATTTACCAATGAAATATATTTCCATGTATGACATCTCTCAATCATAAAAAACCTAAAAAAACTCATTTGTGTCCATCAAACACTCACCAAGACCTCATTTTACACCTTAAGCTATCACTAGCCTTTAATTCCTTGTAGCCATAAAAACACACAAAGATCATTATTTTGAAGGATTTATAGATGATATTGGATAAATAAATATATTTTTTAGTACCTATTATTCCCTTACAACTCCATTCCAAATTTCATGACCCAAATTTGAGTGGAAGTGCACTTAATCATCTGATCTCTCTTTCTCCAATTACACCTCAATTATTTCTCTAGGCCTAAAAATTGATATTTTTATCCACACACCTCCCACACATGTGAAACTCAATTAAGTATTTGATTCACTTTTCCTACCTCATGACCATGCTCCATGTCAAATTTAGGCTTCTAAAACCTTGTGTAGGTATGTAAACCAAGAAATGGCCAAACAACTTAGTCTTTCACAAGTTCTTTTGTAATACCTTTAATAATTAGAATTTTTTGATCAATTATATGATTATAAGTATGCATTTTTTGACTTTTTTATATGTTAAATACAATAATCCACCTTATCTAATAGTTTTCATCAGTCTACAATCTTTTGTACCCTTTTTTGAGCCCAAAACCTCAAAATAATACATCATTTAATGCATCCGTATAGGTGTAAGTACAAAAAACATTTATGGTAATGGTATATTTAGAGTTAATAATGGTTTCAATTTTATTAAAACTCATTTCAATCACTTGTGAAGTTGATTTCTCCAATCGAGTCATACTTAGTCTTCTAGGCAACCAAAACCATGTTTATCATCTTAATGATGATTCATAAAAATCAGAGCCTTTATCAATGAAAAAATTACACAAATAATAATTATACAAGGCCCCCTAACATCCCAAAATATCTTGGTATTTTTTTAAACTTTTATGTACTATTCCAAGCTTAGGAAAGTGCTTTTCAAGCTAGTGAGACTGTGTTTGGTGAGGTGAAGAGAAAATGTAAGCTTTAAAGTGCTATTTTGATGTTTGGTTTTGATTCAAAACACCTAAAGGAGGTATTTAATACACATTTTCACTTGTTTTAATTTCCTCTTTTCCATCCTTAATCTATATACCTATCATAACCACCATCAACTTAAGTTAGGGTTTATGAGCCTAACCATGTAAATGACCCTAGTTGACTATGTTAACTCTTTTTCTTCACTATTGAGTGGTTCAAAACATCATATAATGTTAATTGAATTATATAAACCTATTATTAGGTAATTTATACTATATTCTCATCCTTAACAAACAAATTTCCTTCATCAATATGTACACAGACCTGTAGGGTATAGGTTTAAACCTACTAGGCTTAGAAAGGAATATTATCATCAGTCATCCTTTGGATTTTGATTTTTTTCAAAGACCATGATTATATCTCAATTATTTACATACACATAATTAATCATTTAAATTTAACCCTCATACCACTATTGCATATTCTTTTATCAATGTTCATATTCAAACCTTTTTGGTTGTAGGTGTGTGTTTGATTGTGTGACTGGGTTTACATTTCTCCAAAAATAGATACCCTACATTGATCTATATTGAGCCTATTTAAAAAAATTAAAGAATTAAATTCACACTTATATTCATCCCAAACTCAATTCTCATGTGAAACATTGTACTTTCTTTCCCAATGCTTAAAGTGGATTGAATTTCTCAAGTAGGTTTATGTGTGTATGTTCATGCCTAGATTACATTTTGTTTGAAAAAGAAACCCTTTTAAATAGAGACCCTAAAACTTTTTATACTTTTAATACCTATTAAAAATGTCTTTAATTATATCTACATAGCCTTCATGTCTACACACTCATAAGACACAAGGTTTCTTGAGAAGTCTACACACAGGCCTATGTGTGCAAGTTTTAAGCCTAATAAGCCTAAATATACTTCTCCAACATTGAAAATTTCTTCCATATACCTTGGAAATCATAGTAACTTCATGATATGTTTTTAAAATATATGTAGGTATTATCTCCACTCTTCACACCTTCATGACTCCTCATACCATTATCGTCCTAAAAGGCTTGTAGGTGGTAGTGGCTCTTTGACTATGTTGAATTTTTATTTTTGTATTTAACCTTTTAAAACATGAAATAGGTGTATAATCCTCATTTATTATCTTTTTGACCTATAACACTCTCTTACCCCCTCATGTTTAGCTTAAAAGTGTGCCTTCTAACTTTGTTTTACTAATAGGCATGTAGGTGTCTTTTTGTTTTTCAAGTTATTTTAGGATCTTAGTTCATAAGGATCTTGGGAATATTAATCATATTATATAATTTAATTATGGTTTAAAATATTCAATCCAAACACTTAGAAGGCCTCTAAAATACCTATATCTGCTTGCAAACTCATTGAGACCTACATTGATAAGGAATGGTATGATTACATAGGGTCTGAGACCATTTGAGTGTTTATGAGAATTTTTGTGACCTTGTGTAATTTAAATAAGGTATGTTGATGTCTAAGGGACTGCATAAGAACCATTATCTTTCATCTCGGATCTTTCTTTGGAACCAATGCCATGAGATCAAACCTACAACTTATGACCATGAGGGCTTCTTTCTTGACCATTACATACATGTGCTAGATGGTGATGAAGTATGATGTAGGAAGTTTGTGTAGGCATCTAAGGATATTATATAGTGTTCATGTTTCATCAATGAATTCAAACCTTCCTATATATTGCATAGAATTAAGACATTGGGGTTGGGCACCTTTTTTAACATCTTAGCTCCTTAGCATTTGTTCATAAAGCTAATGAGATCAATCACACAACCAATTCCATTGATTGAGAGTCCATAAGGGTGGTCCTCAAAAAATTTCAAAATATTATACTCCCATTCCCTTTTTGTTGTACAAAATGAGCATGTGAAAACTACTTTTATGAGCTTGCCAAGGGAGAAATGGGAGTTCTGATGCAAATTTTGGAATCCCAAGACCTTTACCTAAACTCAAAGCATGAATTTGAATTATTTAAGATAAAGAGACACCTCTAAAACTTTTTCACCTGAAAGTGAGTCTTCTTGGTCTGTACAAATTCATAAAACTACCTTATTTAGAGCAAAATTGACCTATTCTAACATGCAAACTACCACCATGAAGTTTTCCTAACATTAGTACATTATAAACTCATTTTCAAGCTTTTAAAAGTGTAATTTTATTTATATTTCATCTTTTCCATCTTTGGAAGTGAATTTAAAACCCTTAAAAAGTGTTTACAAGTGCAAAGAAAGCTAGTGTATATTGGATGATCTCATGGAAAGAAAATATATCAATCCAAGAATTATAAGAATTCAAATGACTTATTCAACATTTTATTTAATGTTTTGTGCAAGGATAGTTCCTTGAGAAGGTTTGATTTGGCCACAATGGAAACCTAGGTTTCTCTAAAAACCTTAAACTATATTAAATTACCTTAATTTCATCAAATAAGATTAATAGGCTTTAAACTAAGTAACAAAGTGAAAGGACTAACTTGATGGACCATATGCCATCTTGACACATCATGACATACCCCTAGGACCCCCTAGACTAAATTTTAAGGGATTGGAATGATTGAATAAAGACACTACCTTAAACAAAGCTAACACGTCTAACAAATCTTCAATATGACCTTGAAAATTATGATATTCAAGTTTGAAACTAAGGGTGACCTGTTTTGGGCCTAGGGATCAAAAAATGGTCAATAGGTCCTATTGCACATTCTAATATTACAAAGTAACTTGCTATGGAACATCAAGTGTGAAGGTAATATATCATGCATAGAAGTTAAAAAGGGTTTTTGGGTGATGTGACACTTGTTGAAGAGAATATTATATCTCTCTTGCCCATACACCTTGTCAAGGTGTCAAAATACTCCTTCTCTAATGTATAAGTCACTTTTGAAACCTCTCTATTTTATTGATCCAACTCCAAATATAGTATAATTCTAGGAAAATGAGGTAAAGAGAGTTTTGTACATTATAATATCATTACCCAAGCCAAGAAGGACTCCATAGAATGTCTCATATGTAGCTACAGTAGATTATTGTGCCAAATAGATAAGTTGCATAGCAAGAGAAGACATGTTTTGAAAATATCATGAATTTTTTCATGTTGGCTCAGACATATTTAACCAAGTAATTCATGGCACAAGGTGATAGGACTCATTAAAACCTTTTTCAGTCTCACCAGGCTCAAAACCATGCTCAGGAATAGTTATAGGTCCAAACAAGGTAGAAAACTATCTAGGGTCTCCATCAGGTCATTAGTAAGCCAAGAAGAGCCATTTTCATAAGCTTTTTTCATGAAGGAGGAGAGGAATCATAAAAAATACTCTTAGGGAATGTTGAACACCCCTATTACCTTCAAATTCATGGTAGTAGTTTTGAGATTAGGAGGTAGAGCTTTATGGACCATTGCTAACAAGTTAAACCCCTCTAAAACCCTACTAAACCCTATTGTCATAGTTTTTATCTTGAAATGGCATGTCATAGATTGATTAATTCATGTAAATAGTTAAAAAAAATTATTTTAAGTCTAATATTTCATGTAATATAAAATTTAGCACAAATCCCTAATGATGATGTTGGTATTAACAAGAAATTCCTTTGTTCGGTTGTTTTAGATATGACAATCGGGGTTGTATGGAGTTATAAGATGGTTTTAAGTATATTAAGTGATTAAAAATAAGTGTAAATAATATTTGTGACCTCAAAAAATCCAAATTATCTATTCCACACCTTTTCTAAGCAAGCCTCATATGAATGAATGAGCCAAATATCAATGTACAGGTTTGCAGGGTTTAAGAGTGTAGGTGTTGAGCTTGTTTGACACTATATGAAGATTTTTGGGCTTATGAATGAAGAAAAAAAAATTATGAATTTTTACTAGTCTCACTATCCATTCAATTTTCAACCAACTTGTATTCACCTCCGAAGTGTAATTTTTGTATTGGATCAAGCATATAGTATTTAAGTGCAAGAGATATAGTCCTATGAGCAATCACAGTTGATGTCTTGGAGAGTAATCCATATGAAATGGGTTTAAAAAAATAATGATAATTATATGTAAAACATATATATATCTAATAGGTAGACAAACCCATGATCATTTCTAACAAGAAGTTGTAGGTGACAAACCTAAGGCTATTGATCTAATATGCATGAACATGTTTTAAAGTATGGAGATAAGTAATATACCGAAAACTAGAGGATATGTATATAATAAATATTAGGGATATTAATCCTGGTAAATTTACCTCAAATATATCCCAATCATGTAAAGGATAAAGATGACAATAAAACAATGCATTCATGCATACACATGTGGATTGTGTACGTCTACAGACATAAAAGAAAAGTTCTTGACAAACATTTGTGTGTTTTTCCATTTGGTAAGGTATTTAATCAAGTTTAAAAATTTCCATTTTACCCCCAATGATAATTCAATAACATTATAGATAGGATAATTTCAACTCTATCTAAATATTGTAATAGATTTTAAGCCCATATAGGCTTACACAGGCCTATACATAGAAAATGGAAAGAAGATACATTTTTGTGTTGAATTTGAAGTCTAGAGACTTATGTTGAGTGATATTGTTGATATTTTTATATTAATTATATGAAATTGAAACCATAAAAATAAGAACCATTCTCAAACACTGGCAAGGTGATAGATACAAGGGAGAATGCAAACAATTGTGTACAGGCAATTTGAGAAACATGGGTACTAGAGCATTTTGGTATCCACTTTGGAAATAAGGATCATTGAGTAAGTGTAATCATAAATTAATGCCTCTCTAAATACCTCACATCCTTCCTCCTAATTTGAGTAAGTCTTAAAACTCATAATAATTCATTTACAGATCAAATAATTAAAAAAATAATATGAAAATACATGTTCAACTTGACTATGTCAAGTTTATGAGTAAGTAAATGAATGGAAAGTGAAAGTTTGGAGTTAATATTGAATTAAAAATTTCATAAAATATTTATAGATCATTTATGAATGTTTACACAATGATTAGATGCCTTGGAATGAGGAGAGAACACAAAAATATGGTAGTTAAGGTCAAAACCCCTAAACTATCATGAAACCCTAATTATGGGTTGATGAAAGTCCTAGGAGCTTTAAGGGGTAAAATCCATTTAAAAACATCTATAGAGATATTGTGACATAAAACCAACCTATAGGAGGATTTTCAAACCAAAAATTAAGCATTTGAAGCCATTTTTTGCTTAAAAGCGCTCCAAAATGCACATCTACAAGCTTACAAGCCCAAAAAGACAAACTTTCTCACATGGGAAGTTATTTGAAAAGATTCATGGGGAATAACAACATTAGGGGATGATTATAAGGTTTTAAAACTTCAAATTTGTGGCATGTTAGTTCATTGGGGGGCTCAACTCTATGAAAAATTGTTAACAAGTTGAAGACCTAAAAATGGTGTTTGTGACCCTAAGAAGAGTTTGATGGATGTGAATGACCTATAATGAAATCCAATGCATTTTAAATGTATTTTAAACATATAAAGTTAATATGAATATATTTTATGCTTATATTATATCAATAAGTTGGCACTTTTGAAGGGAAAGACATAATAGAGGTCTAAAACTACATTTTTCAACTAGTTTGCATAATGTTTGAATGGATTTAAACCTCCTACCCATTGGAAGAGACTTTAAAAGACTAGGTAGATATTCCATGATATTCTATAATCATTTAAATATATTATCATGGTGATTTGATAGGTTTCTAAGAAAATAACCAAGTCATAATGAAGGTTGCCTTCTTGGTTGCATAGAAAATCAAGTTTGCAGACCTTCTCAATGTCACCAATGACATCAATAACCTCATGAAACCCATGTAATAACATAAATAAATCATTTATACCTTCTATTGGTCATGAAAAAAATCAATTTTAATGGCTAAAATAAAAATAAAAGAACTTATCCATAGGAATTTCAATAGGCATGTTGTTGAAGACCTTCAAAGAAGCCTATAGGCTTTATCAACTTTTCAATATTACCACAAATTAAACATGTTCTTAGATACACCTGAGAAGGCCTAAAACATCTTCAACTTCAGTTCTGAGATCATGGGATATGAACAAGATATTAATAAAATCCTCAAGTCTATTTGGAACTTCTATTGTAAGAATACACAACTCTCTCCAAGCTATTTGTTAGTAAACAATGAAGACTCATTGAAGGTGATCCATAAACTTGGATATAAATGATATGATATTTGATAATAATTACATGGATTTGAAAAGAGTGTTATGAAAACCTTCAAGCAAAGAATATATTTTGTATGAGAGATAGGCTTGTCTTTATTACATTCTTTGGATCAAATAGCTTTGACATGAAATAGCAGGTCCTAATGACAAAGGGCACAATATGAGGAGGTATAAATATTGAATATAATTCTCACCAAGATAGGAGATAAAATATTCAAGGATGGCATAGAAATACTCTAAAATTTTCAAATAGGCCATGTATCTAGTTAATAACTTGTAACTCTTCCAACCAGGAAAAGGCAATTTTGAAGTGAAGAGACATGAGCCATACGAGTTGAAGAGCCACTTATAAACCACCTCTCATGAAGATATCATCAAGAAAATCCAACACACATTTGTGAATGAATAATAAGACTATTTATTCACCTTCTCTTGGCATCATAATTGGTTTCATGATAGATGATAGTCATGATGGACTTCTTCCACATCCTCTCTCTCTAGTCTCATTTCTTTTTTATATTTGGCCTGAGATGGCTTGTAAATATATCCTCAAAGTTAATATGGTTAATCCATACTAAAATTAATACTTGTTGTTTCTCTTTAAGTGAATTCAAACTCATTATTCCTTCATCTCATATTTAGTGTACTCATGGTAACTTTTAGATGAATGATAGTGTTGATGTTTAATCTCCTTTCATTTGTCCTCTTCATTATTTCCTATTTGTGAGTAATTTATCTCTTTTCAGGTCATATGGTGTGTATTGAGTGGTTACGTAAATACTAAGTATGGGAAACTATCATTATTAATTCATTTTAGGGCTCTTGGTTTCCCCTCTTAGTTGGTGTATTAGCTACAACATCCATATTGAAATACTTATGCTAGATAATTGTTTGAAGTTGTGTGATTAATTTCAGCCTTATTTATATTTTTTATAAACTCATAAATCATAGGAGGAGACCTAAAATTTGGTTAATTTCCCCTCTTTCTATTTAATTTCATCTTTATCTCTCCATTTTAATTAAAATTTAAGTAGGTGTAGTGATACTATAGGTGTAGATTCAAGGGAACCAACCCTCTCTAGAGGTTTTCTTTAGCTATAGGCCACCCATAGCCTTAGAGAGTTCCCATTATGTCAATTAAGTGAGGATACCTAAAATACCTCCTCAAAGGGTGAAAATCAAAGTGTTAATAGTTTTTATCATGCCCAATGGGATCCAAATTCAATAATTTTTTTCAAGATTGGTGCTGGTATTGACATACTTGTAGTTGTCATAGCATCTACATTCAACATCTGGCAACTCCAAAAAGTTTTCAAGCATCCTAGTTTCAAGATTAGTGTCTAGTTTTCATCCCAAATTTAAATATAATATCTTCTACTAAAGGTACTCCTTTTGAGTTTATATAATTACCTTATCATTTAGCTAATAAAAGGAGATTTTCTACTACACACCCTTATCCAAAAAGTTCTTTTGTTATTGTTCTTGTAAATCTATTCATAGAAAGTTTTTGTTTGCTTCAAAATTTCAATATGGCAGTGCCTAAAAATTAGGTTTTTGTTCCTTTCAATGGTGGCAGCCCTTAATCCTAGCTCAATATGATGATATATTTTTTGTTTCCCTTAAGAGTATCCCACACTTCACTGGATAAGATTCCACTACTCCTATTGAGCATATAAGAGATATTGAAAACATTTGTTTCATGCATCATGTGATATAAGAGAATGTATCAATCAAATTATTAGCCACTTCATTCAAATGGAATGATCTTCAATGGCATAGAGGTTGGAGGCCTAATTCTATTACCACTTGGGATGAGTTAGGAGAATAACTATGTAAGCATTTTGAGGATAAGAGTGAACATTTGTCATTGGTCAAGTAATTGAATACCATAAAGAGAGATCCTCAAAAATTCATGATTGGTTTCAACTATAAGTTCCAAAATACTTGGGATAGGATCCCAACCATAGTCAAACCCACTAAAAACTATGTTTTCTTGTACTATTTAAGGGCCTTGATCAGTGACATGGAAGTAATGATTAAATCAATAAGGGGAAACACATTTCTTGATGCATATGAGGTGGTAATAATGGATGAAAATTGTCTTATACAATCTAGTAATATTTTTCTAAGGCATCATATGCATTTTTTTCCATAATTATAGCCTCTTACTTCTTCTACTCCCCTTGCATTGCCCACATTGGCTCCTATTCCTTCACCAAATAGTCAAGAAAAGGTTGCTTCTAATTCTCCTAACGAATTTCATAAATTTAAGACTCTTATACAAAGTTTAATCAATAGGTAATGAACTCAGCACTATAGGCCTTGATAGCCCCATAACTAGTTTAATTAGGCCAATAGTCCTCCTTTTCAAGGTAAATATCAAGGTCAAGGACAAATCACTAATGCTAGGAATTATAATATCTACAATCTAAATGTTGTTAGGTTATTCATATGTTATTGTTTCATCTCAAAATAACCTAGTCCAAGATCAATCATGGTTCCTCCTTATGATTAGCTCCGAAATCAGATTTTGTATTCAAATGGTATGTCCAATCAAGCTTCCATGGTGCAAGATGCTCAAACTTCTCAAAATGTTCAATTTTATCAAGGTATGTAAGCTTATCAAAATCTAAAAGTTGATATTCCACCAAGAGGAGAGACTAATTAAGGGTAATTACAACATTATTCCACCTTTTTTAATTGGTAATAAGGAGACTATTGTGCTATGAATCAGTTTGGAGTTATGAGTAACTTTGATACTCCTGTGGAAGCCAACATAAGGGATAAAAAAATAGAAAGAGAAGGTAATCAAGAAGTAATTCAAGTTCATATTACACATTCTCAAGTGTCTCAAGTGTATAATATGCCTAATGCAACCCCTAAAGTGTAGAAAAATTAAAATTTAAGAGTTGTCCCCTTACCTCAATCTTCACAAGCTCAAGATGGTGTTGTTTCTCCTAAAAGAAAGTCAAGGGTTAGAAGTTCTTCCATCAATATTTTTGGCCAAATGAATATGGCACATGTGAATATTTTTATGTGGGAGACATTGGCCATTCTTGGATAAAAATATCTACTTCAAGAAGAGTTATCCAATCTCAACCTTGCAGTTGGATCAATAATGAAAGAGAGATCAATCCTCATGAATGAAACTCAACCCAAAGGAGGGAAACAAGAAAATAATGATAATATTCCTCATTTTTATCTATCTCTCATCATAGGTGATTATTTTTTTCAAAATTATGTGATTGATAATGTTGATGGTACCTTTGTAATTGCTAAACAAATGACTACTAAGTTAGGCCTAAAATATGAGTCAATAACCAAAAGAGTGTTGCAATTGGATGAGATAACCACCAAGACTTTAGGTATTATCAAAGGTATAAATTTTACTCTACATTATTTCCCCAATTTTTAAATTCATCAAGATGTTTTTGTGATAGACCCACTTTACCCTATGCTTATCCAGGGAGTTCACAACTAAGATTGAGGGATACTTATCATAAAATTGGTCGTATATAGTTTTTAAGACTATATATGGCACTGAGGTTAAGATATAATTAGAAAAAATTTCAAAAATTCATATATAACCTTATGTTCCTAAGGTATCTAATTTAAATTGCACTATTATTGGTGAAAGAAATCTCCATGTTGACCAAAACTAGTTGTTTCTCTTGAAGGCATACGTGATCTTTTTCTTGATGAGTGAGAAGTTAAACATCATGAACATGATACATATAAGTTCATGTAATAATTATGCCTTATATTTTATTTATTACATGAGGAAGGTTCCCTCATTCCTTTGTTGGTCAAGCCTAGTGAACCCATGGATGGTTTATGGTAGTTATTCTTTGATGGATCAAAGAGAAAGATTGGTGTAGGAGGTGGTGAAATGTTGGTATATCCTTCTAAAGAAAGGTATTATAACACTTTTATATTTAAATTTAGTTTTAATTTTAATTTAGAAGAGTATGAGATACTTTTCCATGGCCTTCAATGGGCTAGGAAAAGAGGAGTGAAGTGTTCATAAGTATTTGGTAATAGTCAGTTGATTATTCATCAAGTGAAAGGTCAAAATGTGACAAAGAGCTCATTGTTAAAATCCTACAAACATAGTGTGTGGCATATTATGGAATATTTTGAATCCTTCAACATAAAATCCATTCTAAGTATGAAAATGAACATGTTGATAGGTTGGCTATAGTTGGATCTCAATTTGATATCCCCAACGATGTTAAGATCTCAAGATGCCAACCACATGCCAAGGTAGTAATAAGACATTCCATTCCTGATAATGATATTAATTGGAAAGTATTTGATAGTGAAAAACAAATAAAATGCTTTATCTAAGAAGAGGTTGAGTTCTCTTCAATAAATTAGTCCAAATTGCAGCAGTAATATGGCGATCAAATTGTGCAATTAAGGTCAAATAAGCTTCTTAAAGGCCTAGTGACACTTGAAAGCATATTAAATGATGATGATCAAATTAAGAAATGGAATAAAAACATATATACAAATAAAGATAATTGTGATAGTGTCACCATCTTCAAAGACAAGCTTTTATCACTTGGAAAGGTATATAACAAGGAAGAAAGAGTTATATTCATTGAATTATGCAAAGATTTTGCTGATGTGTTTGTTTGGGAGTATAGTGATCTAAAAGGTTTTGACCCTATCCTAGCTCAAGACACTATATATTTATATGTGGATCTTAACCCCATAAGACAAATTAAAAGACATATCAGTCCAAAATTTAAGCCCCTAATGAGGAAATAATTGACCAAGTTGATAGAATCTAGGAACATCTTTCCTATCAAACACCCATCTAGGGTTGCCAATCTAATCCCTGTAAGGAATAATAATGGAGAGATAAGATTTTGTGTGGATTTTAGGTACTTGAATAGAGTTTCATTTAAATATCATTACCTTTTGCCTTCTATGGAGTAAATCTTACATATGGTAGTAAGTTTTGAACGTTTCCCCCTCCTTGATGGCTATTTAAGGTATAATCAGATCTTGGTGCAGGAAGAAGACTAGTATAAGATAACCTTAATAATAAAATGGGGCACATATGCATATAGGAACATGTATTTTGGGTTATCCAATGCTATATTTACATTCTAAAGAGCCATGGACATGGAATTCCAAGGTTTAATGAATGATATAGTGATGGTTTATTTTGATGATATCACAGTGTTTTCCAAGGATGAAAATGATCATTTAATTCATATTAGGTAGATTTTTGAGTGGTGTACATAGTTTAAAGTCTCTCTCAATCTAAAAATTTATGTATTTTTAATCCATTAAGGTAAACTCTTGGGCCACATTATCTCCAAGAAAGGTATCTCCATAGATCTTGAAAGGGTAAGTGTTATATCATCTTTGTCATTACCTAAGCACAAGATAGGGCTATAAAGTTTATTTGGGAAAATAAATTTCATTAGTATATTCATACCTAATTTTTATTATATTTTCAATCCTCTAACATCCATGTTGAATAAAAATTAAGCCTTTAGTTGGACTAAATAAGGAAGAGATAGTTTTGGTGCTATCAAACTAGCCATAACTCAAACTTCAACACTTGTAAATCCTAATTTTGAGAAAGAATTGACCTTGTATGCTTTGAGAAATGATGAATTAATCTTAGTAATGTTGACATAATCAAATGAATAGGTTTTTTAACAACCCATTGCTTTCTTCAGCTAAGGGTTAAAAGACTATGAGGTAAGATACAATTTTATAAAGAAGCATTTACTTGATGTTATAATAAGCCTTAAAAAATTTAGGCATATGATATCTAAAAAAAAATTACATGTGATGATGTCTCATTTGAGCATCAAATACTTCCTTTTGATTAGGGATTTGAATGAGAAAAGGGCAAGTTGGATCACCAAAGTCATGGAATATGATGTTGATATCAAGGTTGCCAAGTTGGTGAGAGGTAAGGGACTGTGTGAAATCCTAGATTCAAACTTGAAAGAGAAAAAATAAGATATATTATCAGTCCAATATGACCCTCAAATAACTATATCTTCATTTACCATGATTTGGACATAAGACATGGTCAAATTCTTCCAAATAGGTGAGTGTCAATTAGGCCTAAATAAGGATAAAAGGAGATATTTTAGATATAATCCATTCCATATGTCTTCATAGATGGAATAATATTTATAAGGGACATTAATGGAGTGTTCCTAAGCTATGTAAAGGCTAATTAAATTGAAAAATTATTGGTATAATTTCATGATGGATCATCAAGTGGCCACTTTGTACCAAAAACTATAGCAATAAAAGTGATGAGAGTTGGTTATTGTTGGTCTAGATTATTCAATGATTCATACACATGGGTGAGAAAGCATCAAAAGTGTGCCTTATTTATAGGAAAACAAAATATTTCATCCCTCCCTCTCCATCTCATCCAATTAGACTGACCTTTCATGCAATAGGGTTTAGATTTCATAGGTATAATCAACCCTCCTTCAAGTATTGGTCATAAATGTGTATTGAATACAAATGATTATTTTAATAGATGGACAGAGGGTATATCTCTCAAGGAAGCTAATGAAACTAATTTGATAGACTTATATAAGGTATAGTAACCAAATTTGGGAAACATTCTACACTTATCTCAAATAATGCAATGGCTTTCCTTGGTACTAGGATAAGTGAGTGGGTTGTGAGACATGGAATTCACCTAAGCACATCCTCCAACTACTATCCTCAAGTAAATGTACTATTAGAGTCCAAAAATAAGAATCTCATTGAATTTATCAAGAGGATTATGAAGGAAAATTTGATAACATGGCATACAAAATTAAAAATAACCTTATGGGATAATATGATCACTCCTAAAAGATCCATTGGCAATTCATCATACATGCTTGTATATGGAAAATAAGATAAGTTACCCATCTCTCTTTATTTACCAAATCTATATCTTACATATCATCTTGAGATGATGGAGAATGTTACCATGGAGATTAGATTAGTTGAGTTTATGGAGCTAGAAAAATAAGAGAGCATGCCATGCATACAATGGAGTCTCATCAAGCTCAAACCAATAGGTAATTTAACAATAAATTATTTACAATATCATTCTAAGAAGGTAAACTTATTCTAAAATGGGATGAAAATAGGGCCAAGCCTAGAAGACACACAAAGTTTGATACTTTATGGAGTGGGCCCTATGTTATCACTCATTGCAAATAACATAATGCTTTTCAGCTCTCAAAGCTAAATAGAGAAATCCATATCCCAATCAATGGGATACGCCTCAATCATTTCTATTGAGGTAATTTTTATCCTCTTGTACATATTGGATTAGGATTTGATTCCTCCAAGTACTTTTATCACATGTTTATCTTGTTGTGTGTGTTCCTTGCTTTGTTGTGTGTGTTTTGTTCTGTTGGTGCTTTTGGAGGGTATTTTTAGTTTTGAGTTTGTCTCAAAGTCAATGCCATGTTCAAGTTCAGATTGTATCTCATAGAGAAGCAATGTTTAGGGAACCCATGCCTAATGGGTTATCTAAGGCCACTAGTATATATGTTTAGTAGGAAAAATACACTAGGAGGTCACAAAAAATGTTAGCTAGTCAATCACCCATGACCAAGGATTTTTCAAAATCAGGTAATTGAGTCATCTAACCTTGAAGTGGTCTTGTTGAGAATCACATTGGTGTCATGTTTTGGTGTTGTATGACATCTCAAAGTCTAAACAAGGTCTTATTATAAAAATAGAGTCCATTTGTGTGTCTTGTCCAACCATTATCATGCCATGACCTTTTAATAGGACTTTTGTAATGTAGTTTAGCAAAGTCTACGGTAAATTTGGAAATATTAAGTTTAAGTTATGAAATTCAAGATGTACTTGATCTATGGAGGAAGATAATGAGATGGTGATCATATAAGAATTTACTTTTCAAGATTTTAGAAAGTTTAAGGTAATTTTGTGGACTTTAAGGTATTCACTTGTTTTGGTCCTATTACACATTCTAATGTTGCAAGTTAACTTAGTATAAAACATCAAGTGTGAAAGTAAGAAGTCATGAATAGAGTTTAAAATGGGTTTTTGGTTCATGTGACACTTTATTAAGATCATATTATATCTCTCGTGCCCATATACCTTGTCAAGGTGTCAAAATAGTCCTTCTCTAATGTATAACTCACTTTTGAAACCTCTTTGTTTTATTGATCCAACTCGAAATATAGTATAATGCCAAGAAAAGGAGGTAAAAAGAGTGTTGTATTATAAAATATCATTCACAATGCCAATAAAGACTCCAAATAACATCTGGTATGAAGCTAAAATATATTATTGTGCCAAATAGATAAGTTTCATAGCAAGAGAGGACATGTTTTGAAGATATCATGTAGGTTTTCATGTTGGCTCAGACATATTCAACCAAGTAAATAATGAAATAAGGTAACAGGGACTCACTAAAACATATTTTAGTCCCACCAAGATCAAAAACATGATCAAGAAGAGTTCATAGGTCCAAAAGAGGTAGAAAACCATCCAAGGTCTCTCTCGAGTCATTGGCAGACCAAGAAGAGCCATTTTCATAAGTTTGTTTCATGAAAGAGGAGAGGAATCAAAATAAATTATCTGATGGGATTTTGACCACCCATATTCACTTCAAAATCATGGTATTATTTTTAGGATTATGGTATAGATATTTATGAACCATTTCTAAAAAGTTAAACCCCTCTAAAACCTTATCAAACCCCACTGACAGGGTTTTTCTCCTGAAATGGCATGTCCTGGATTAATGAATTCATAGAAATAATTTAAAAATGTTTATTTGAGGTCTAATATTCCATAAAATATCAAATTTACCATAAATCCCCAATGATCATGTTGGTATTAACAAGAAATTCCTTTATTTTATTATTTTAGATATGATAGTCAGGGTTGTATGGAGTTGTGAGATGATTTCCAGTATATCAAGTAATTGAAATCAAGTGTAAATAATATTTAAAACCTCAAAAAATATATAAAATATATTCCACACCTTTTCCAAGCAATATTCATATGAATAAATGAGCCAAATGCCAATGTACAGGTTTGTATGGTTTAAGAGTGTAGGTGTTGAGTCTGTTTGACATTGTTTGAAGGGTTTTGGGATTATGAAATAATAAAAAACATTTGACATAAATTTTTAATAGTATTACTATCCATTCCATTCTCAAATAACTTTTATTCACCTCCCAAGTGTATTTCTTGTATTGGTTCAAGAATATAGTCTTCAAGTGCAAGAGATACAGTCCTATGATCAAGCACAATTGATGTCTTGGAGAGTAATCCATATGAAATGGGTTTTAAAAACTCATGAGAAGTATATGGAACACTCATATATATATATATATATATATATATATATATATATATATATATATATATATATATATATATATAAATAATAGGTGTAAAAACTACCCATGATCATTCCTAACTAGAAGTTGTAAGTGACAAACCTAAGGCCATTGATCTAATATGCATGAAAAAGTTTCAAAGTTTGGAGATAAGTAACAGACCTAAAACCAAAGGATAGGTATCTAAAAAATATTTGGGATATTAATCTTTTTAAATAAACACAAAATCTATCCCAAGAATTTAAATGACAAAGATGCCAATAAAATAATGCATACACAAGGAGACTGTGTAAATCTACAGGCAAAAAATAAAGGTTTTTAGCAAACATTTGTGTGATTTTCCATTTGGGAAGGTATTTAATCAGGTCTAAAAATATAAATTTTAAACCCAAATATAATTAAAGTACATGATATATAGGATAATTTCAAATATATATAAATATTTCAATAGGTTTTAAGCTCAAATAGGCATATATAGACCTTTACATAAAAAATGGAAAGGATATACATTTTTGTGTTGAATTTGAAGTTTATAGACTTATTTTGAGTGGTATGGTTTATGTATTTAGATTAATTTTATGAAATGGAAACCATCAAAATAATAACCATTCTCAAACCCTAACAATGTTATAGATATAAGAGAGAATGCACACAACTATATATAGGCAGTTTCAAAAACATGAGTTATAAAGCAATTTGGTATCTCCTTTGGAAAGAAGGAGCATTAAGTGTAAGAATAAAATAATTAATTTAAAAATACCTCACCTCCTTCATCATGAGTTGGGTAAGTCTTCAAACTCATAATAAGTCATCTAAAAATCAAATGACTAAAAGAATAATATGAACATACATGCTCAACTTGATTGTGTCAAGTCTGTGAGTAAGTTCACGAAGGGAAAGTGTGATTTTGGAGTGGATATTGAGGTTTTAAAGGTAATAAAGGATTTACATGACATTTATTAATTTTTAAAAATTGATTATATGCCTTAGAATGAGCAGAGAACACAAAAATATGATAGTTAGGGTCAAAACCCCTAAATTGTCATGAAACCCTAACTATGGGTTAATGCAAGTCCTAGGAGGTTAAAGAGGTTAAATACCTTAAAAACATATTTAGATATCATGGTATATTAAACCAACCTATATTAGTCTTTTCAAACCAAAAATCAAGCATTTGAATCCATTTTTTGCTTAAATAGTCCTCTAGAATGCACACCTATAGGCTTGCAAGCCCAAGAAGACAAACTTTATCATGTGGGAAGTTAGTTGAGTAGATGTATGGGGTATAAATACATTAGGGGATGATTATAATGTTTTAATAATTCAAAATTTTGGCATTGTTTTAGTTCATTCAAGGGCTCAACTCTAAAGACAATCGTTAACAAGTTGAAGAACTAAAACTGGCCTTTATAATCCTGAGAAGAGATTGATGAGTGTGAATGACCTATAATGAAATAAAATTCATTGGAAATGTCTTGAAAATCTTTCAAGGGAATATGTACATCTTTTAATCATTTTTTTGAGTAATAAGTTGGCATGTGTAAAGATAAATACATAAAATAGAGGTCTAAAATTGCATTTTTCAAGTAGTTTGCACAATGTTTGAGTGGATTTGAACCTCCTAGCCATTGGAAGAGACTTCATATGCCTCATCATAGGTTGAATGATATTCCATAATCATTTCAAGTTATTTTCATGGTGATGTGATAGGTTTCTAAGTAAATAACCAAGTCGTGATGAAGGTTGCCTTCTTGATTGCATAAAAAAGCAAGTTTGCAAACCTTCTCAAGGTCACCAATGACATCAAGAAACTCATGACACCCTTAAAATCACCTAATGGCATCCTTGAGACCTTTTATAAATAATTAATAAATCAATTTTAATGTCTATAGGTAGATAAAAAGAACTTTTTCACAAGTAGTTCAATAGGTATGTTGTTTAAGACATCCAAATAAGCCTATAGGATTTATCATATTTTCAAACTTATAACCAATTAAAAATGTTATTGGAAACCCATAATAAGGCCTAAAACATCTTCAAATTTAGTGCTAAGTGTAATCATACTTCTCGTGACCCTACTCCTCCCTATGATTACACATTAGCTCATGTGTAGACTACTGACCCTGGTCATCCTACTTTGAGACATCCACCATCTGATTGGACCTCTCCCACATCATATTATTACCCTCCATACATCCATAGTCTATATTTTCCCTTTTTCACACAAGAAAAGCCTTTTAGAGACCCCCCGGGGCCTCCCAAGAGCTTGTTAACTAGCTTAGGACCCTGTTTAAACTAGGCCATGGCTTGTGTGAAGGAAACCCATGGGCTATGCCACACATTTACTTCAAAAAATACATGTCCTCAGCTATATACTAGGTATAATGTGTCTAAAAGTGCCAATATAAATATAAACAATAAAAAACAACTAGTTTTAGGTCATTTGGCAGATTGGGGTTGGGATATATTCCTCTTTCTCATTCATTTGAGCCTCTTCTCTTCTCATTCCACACTCTCTTTTGATGATTCTTCCCTATTTTTACTCTCATGCCTTCTTTAATCTCTCTTGATTCATTATTTTCACTCTTGAGCTTGATTGGTGATAGAGGATCCCATATACTGCTACACACTTGCTTAGAGACTCCATTACTGGTCTCAGTTGTTCTTGATTCCTTGTGGCTTGTTCCCAAGATTATAAATTTGGCATTAAAAATTATTTGTGTACTTGGTTAAATATATTACACCATTGAAATTTCTCACTTCACCTCCTCCTTTGCTCTTGGTTTTTGGTTTGGATTTTAGCTTGCACAAAGCTTGGTTTTCCTCCTACATTGCTTCCTAGCTTGGATTCCTGGTTAGTAAAATATTTGCACTTCATCTTTGAGATTGATCTAAGGGTACTTTGTTATGAAAATTTAAAATCATTTTTTTTTGTAGTGTATATTCTAGGGTTTGAACTATTTTAGTGAAATAATTGTTTTGTGCATTGCTTAGAGTAGTTTCTAAAGTTTCTTGCATTTGTGTATGGTTAAAAATACTTTCATTTATTGAAATATTACTTTTTTGCATACCATTTCTCTCTTTTTAACCCTTCCTCATTACATATTATAAATATACATGCTCAAGACAAACTAAAAAACTTGCTTAAACACATTGTCTCTCTTGTTAAACTAGAACATTGCATTGTTAGAAAACAATAGTATTGGTTTAGAGAGATAACTCAAATCTAGAATGGGTATGCTCTTGAATATTTGTTTTAAAATGTCTTTATTTATTAAAACATATTTAATTTGGCCTCAAATTTCCTTATCTTTTAGATTTACATTTCAGTTAGTATCTCTCTTCATTTAGTATTGTTGTTCTCACTTTGTTTATGCAATTAGTAGTCTAGTCTTAGCTACTTATTTTACTATGGTTGGACCCATTAGAATAACTTGAATACTTTGTGTGCCTATTCATCCTAGCCCTAATTTTTTTTGAAATTTTTTCTACATATTGTTGCAAACTAGCAAACTAGATAGCCACTATAGACCTCTTATAGCCCATAAAACCCCTGAGCCTTCTAGCCTCTTAGTGGTTTGCTTTAGCACCCTACCAAACACTGGTAGTTCCATTCAAATTCTTAGAGTTACATTATGGAACACCTAGTGGGACCTAATATATGGTTTCACATTATTTCTTTCCCATTTAGAGATATATTAGCCAACTCCCCTCTATTAGTTTTTAGGCTTTGCTTTCAGTTATGTTTTGACTCTCATCTTGGTTATTTTCTCTTGTTTTGGTTTTGTGTCTTTCTCCTAGTTGGTTCTCCACCAGTTTGAATTTTCTATTGTCTTCCATGTTCTTGTACTTCATTTCATCCATGACTAATCTCCCACCTTTGGGATGCCAATCTTGGTGAATTTAGGGTCTCATCCTTGAGCTCACCATTGATCAAGTCACACTTGTAATGGAACACCATAGACACCATAAGACCCAAGAGCTTCCCTCAACCTAACATGGTAGTATACACCATCTCATGTTCAAAAGGCAATAATATTAGTAGGACTATAACCAATAGACTCAGTCTCCTTTTTATCTCAGCCTCATGTCACACCTCATTCACCCATTCGAGGTGATGAGGATTTCCTTGCATAGCTAGGGCCTAATGAGTTACATGAAACCATTAACAATTTTCATAGATGTATTCACATAAATTAAGTGATTATTTATCCCCTTAAGATTTAGTGGAATGATTCCTCTATAAATAGATCCCATACCTGCTCAATGTCAAGTTCCTCGACTAGTTCTCCCATGAGTTCCCTGCCTATTTCATGGCTGGAGACTCTAGAGTAAGAACACCCTCATATCTATGTTTTGGGTCATAAATATTCTATCTTAGTGAGGTATCTCTAGCTTGGGGATTCATCCCATCCTCTTAGTCCTTTTTTTAGAGTTTTTGATGAGCACGTTGATTTTGATCACCACTTACAGACTAAAGATCCATGGGATGTATATCAAGAGCATCAATGGCCACCAGTTAACCCTCATGTGATGAAACATGAACAAAACCATGGATATCTTGGTCATCATAACCATTTCCATGAGTATTCCATGCTTTCCCATCATACTCATGGGGACCATCATAATTCTTGTGGTTGTTCTCCACCCTATGGAAGAGATGATTTTTAATATGAGTGTCCTCCTTGTCAAGATCCTCCCTAAAGTCATCTTCCCCATAGTCATCATCATGATGATGCCTATGAGAATAGGAAACATCATCACCATCAAAAAATACCTCTCATATTTCATCACTACCCTGCTATCAATTGTGCTTACAAGGATCTCCATCAGAATCCTCTATCCCCTTAAGTGCATGTTATTCCCCTTCCTACTCCTATCCTTAAACTACCTAAGTTCAATGGGATGCAAGACTTTAGTCCCATGAAAAATATCATGGAATTCATGATGGTGTGTATGGATTGGAAATAGTATGAAGGCATGATGCTAAATCTCTTCACTCATTCTTTGTGAGCTGAAGCTCTTGTCTAGTTTTAGAATCTATTGCAAGATTCTCTCTTTAGTTTCCAAATCCTTCTGGATGACTTCCTCCAATATTTTAATATTTCCAAACCTTTTAAACTTGGAATCCAATCACTCACCTTCATGGCAAAGGCCAAGGGTGAGTCAAAATTTTATTTTATGCATAGATGGTTCTCAATTGTTCATAGGTGTAGGATTATCTTCTTAGATGACTAGCTTTATGATATGTTCATGCGAGCATTGAGGCAGGGGTTTCACCTTGAGGTCTTCAAGCATGAACCTACCTCTTATTATGAAAACTAAGACTATTCATGTGGAGGGCAAATTTGCATTGGCCACACATAATAAGCTCATGGACAAGCTCTCACAATTATTCATATGGTCTTTACTTGATTTTGAATCTATTCATATAAACTTCTAGGCTAACCAAGTTGTTAATGAGTGTCTAGAGATCAAAGTGTTTGAGGTATGTTTAGGCATGCAACCCATCCCTTCCAAAAATCCATCCTCTTCACATGATTGCAACCATAATGTGACTAGTGATGGTGTCAATAATTCTCCTCTTGAGAATAAAAACAAGAAAGACAACCACAAGGTCAATGCTTTGAGAAAAATTCTAGCTAAAAAAAAAGGCTCTTGAATCAAGCATAAAAAAGTAACATACAATGTTTCATTATGAACCCACCAAGTTTTCCAATTTCCATTAGATGAGGGGATATGATGATGCCAATTGTGTTGTCTAAAATTTTGGTGTGTAAGCCTCGCCTGCATCTCAGATTTCTCCTCTTATGGAACCCAACCATAAGTTGAATGTGTTTAAGGAGCCTCTACCTGACCATGACAAAGAGAAAAAGAAGAATATGAAGAAGAAATCAAATGCGAAGGCCCCATATTCCCCTTCTTGGTATTTTACCTCTTCTAAATCCTATTCCTAAGATGATCTAAGAGGGAAAGATAAGTGTGAGAGTAGCAAGGTTGTTTCTGCTATCGACATAGCCTCTACTAGGTACAAGTGATTTGTCAACATGTGCTCTGATTGAGCAACCAACTATGTTGGAGAGACTAGTGGTGCTAGTCCTCCTATCCATCCCATGGAGGTAGGGAATCCTAAGGTTAGATTTTAATTTAGGAATAACATCCCTCCCTAGGATAGATAATGTCCTTACTCTATCATAAAGGAGTTGTAAGGCCTCTCTGTTAGGATATCCATTTGGGACCTTCTTTGCCTTTGCCTTGAGTAAAGGGACCTCATCTTGAATGAGATTTATCTCTCTCATGAGGATATACCATGTGATGATGTCAAAGTTTTTTTTAACTCTAATGCACATGAGCACCCTTATCCTCCCATCTTATCTTTCAACCTATCCTCTTTACTAGATGCTTCAATTCTTGTAAAGAAGTTTAATTTCCCTCTCTACATAGAGGATTTTATTGATGATTACCATGTTAAGTGGTGCATTATCAATGAAGGATATGTGTTGAATATCATGCCCTTATGTGTGTTCAATGAGCTTGAGATCAGTCAGAAGAAGCTCTTGAATTCTCACCATAACTATGTCAGTTTCAACAATGACATGGTTACGCTGGTGGGGAACATGAAGCTTTGGTTTAATTTTGGCCTCGAGATAGTCAAAATAGAGTTATATGTGTTAAACCTTGATCTTTCATACAACATGAATCTTGGCCATCCTTGGATCACTATCATGCAAGCTATCACATCAGCCATATTTTACATGGTGAAGTTTGTGGATGAAGGTGAGCTTAACACCTTTTAGGTTGACATAGATCCCTAAGAATTTCTATACATAAATATAAAGCCCTCAGGCAATGTTTTGGCTATCACCTCATGGGGTTATATAGATTCTCATACACCCCCTATTTTTGAGTCTCCATTCCTCAAGGATGAATGTTTTGATCTGCTCAAGTATCGATCAATGTTTGTTCTTTTGAAGTATAGCACATGTCAGCCAAATCCCTCTTCTAATCTATAACACTAAACTATCCCATCTCTTTTTGGATATCTCTTCTAGGATGTCTCTCCAAATGTTAATCTCCCCCTTGTGTCATGCTTTGACCATCATAGTGTAGGCTCTCTCCATCCATCTCCCGCTGAGACTGTTAGAGTGGTTGAGTCTGATCTTGAGTGTTATTTCATTCATGTTATAGTGTGAAACCTATTCAAAGAGAGAAAGGCTTACACTAAGATCATACAGGCTTGCCATAAGTATCATTATCCCCTTGATCACATTGGTTTGGATATTTCTCTCATAGATAAACCAACCCTAGGCCTTCCTACAGTGAATATCCTAGAAATTAAACTTGAATTTTTAGATGAGTTGCTCCCTCCCACACCTGAGTGTTTTGAAGAAGGTAATGCTATGGATGTTGAAGGATCCATAGATATCAACCTTCATACTTTAGTAAATCTTAATATCATCAAGATCAATGTTAGCCTTGCTCTTGAGGAACATGATGTTTTGGTTACCTTATTTCATGAATTTTTAGACATATTCTCTTGGGAATACACTAATATGAAGGGCATGGATCCTAACATAGTCATCCATATCCTTGTTATGAATAATAGGACCCATCCCATTCACCAAAAGCAACAACCCACAGCTTTTAAGTCTCTTAGTCAAAGTAGAGATCAAGAAACTCATCCAAGTTGGCTTTATCCAAGCTGTTGACTATCCCTGATGGATTTCCAACATTATCCCCATTCTCAAAAATAATGGGGCTATTTGGATTTACATCAAATTTTGGGATCTCAATATGGCCTACCCAAAGGATAGCTTTTCTACTCCTTTGATAGACCAGATTGTTGATTCCACCACTAGTTTTGAGATCATGTCCCTCATGGATAGTTTCGTGGGTACAACCAAGTCTAGATTACACCTTAAGACCAACACAAGATGACATTAACTACCCCATGGGGTACCTTATGCTATGTCATTATGACTTTTGATCTAAATAATGTTGGGGCCATGTATCAGTGTGTCATGACCCGCATTTTCTATGACCTTATCCATAAGATAATTGAGTGTTATGTTGATGATATCCTTGGAAAATCCCACAAGCAAGATGAGCATGTGTGAGACCTTATAATCATATTTGAGAATCTCTAAGAGTATCACATCAATCTCAACCCTAAGAAGTACATTTTTAGTGTTTCAACTAGAAAGCTTCTCAGCTTCCTCATCTTGTAGAGGGGTATTGAAGTGGATCCTAATAAGATCAAGGTGATCCTTGAGATGCCTTCCCCCATGTAACCTCATCTAGTTGTAGTCCTTCCTAGGAAGACTCAACTTTCTTAGATGTTTCCATGAAGAGTATGCTCATAAATCCATACCCCTTACATGTCTCTTATGCAAGGACACTTTATTCTTATGGTTTGTTGAAGTTCAAGTGGATTTCAAGGAATTGAAGTGTCTACTTCATAATCCTCCCATCCTGATGGCAGCCATTGAGGTGTGTGAGTTCATATTATATACATTTATCATTGATATTTACATCAGGGGCCTATTATGTCAAAAAGATGACACTGACAGGGAGAGAGATATTTACTACATCTCTCACACATTGTTCAGCCTTGAACTCAACTATTCTCTTGTTAAGCATTAGTTCCTCTCACTCATCTTCACCACAAATAAGTTACGACATTAAATGTTGGGCTAAATTACCAATGTGATTATCTAGTCTAATCTAATTCACTACTTACTCAACAAGACACATCTTACTAGTAGGACTATGAGGTGGATCATGTTTCTTTAGGAGTTCAACCTCCACATCATTAACCAAAAGTACACCAAGGGCTTGGTTATGGTTGACCAACTTGATAAGTGACCACTACCCAACCCTAACATGAAGCTGGTTGATGATACTTTTCTTGATGAGATGGTCTACTTAGTCAACCATATTAAGGTCTCTAATTGTGATTAGTATCAGGACATTATTTGTTACCTTAGTGACCAGTCTTATCCCATCACCACATCTTCATAGAAATGCTATAGGATCTATAAGCTCACTGTCTTCTATGTCATCATTGGTGGAATATTATTTAAGAGGGGTCTTGATGTTGTGTTGATATAGTGCCTCACCCCTGAGGACATCCCTCTCATGCTTGAGGAGTCTCATAGGAGCGTTTATGGTGGCCATCTAGGAAGACAAGCCATCAATCAACATTTTATCATGATGGGCTACTACTGGCCTATTCTTACTAAGGATGTAGTTTATTACACCAAGAAGTATAAGATATGTCATGTCATAGGGGATGATATCAATTCCCCACCTAACCTATTATACTCTATTTTGACCACTTGGCCCTTCTCAATTTGGGCTCTCAACTTCATCAATGAGTTTAAACCTACCTCTTCTAATGGCCATCACTGGTTTATCACTACCACTGACTATTTCATGAAGTGGGTTGAGGCCATACTTCTTAGTGGTATGTGTGAGATTATCATCACCAAGTTTATCTTGAACCAAATTATTTATAGGTTTGGGGTTCCTATTGTGATTATGGCCAATAATGGCCTAGGTTTTTAAATCCCTAAGTGAAAGAGCTTACTAAACATTTTGGGTTCAAGCTCAATTTATCTTCTACCCATTACCCCTAAATAAATGGGCAATCAAAATCTTCAAATAAAACATTGAAGAAGATTCTTCTTCATACTATTGCCTAGTCCAAGAGAGACTAGCATCTCATGCTCTATCCTACCCTTTGGGCCTATTAGACTAGCTTCTAAATGGCCATGGGGGAAATCCCATACTCTCTTATGTATGGGTTTGAGGTTGTTCTTCCCTTAGAGGTCTTAATCCTTTTGTTATGGGTTAACACATTAAATTCTCTTTATAATAAGGAATAATGTGTCGCTCACCTCATCGAGCTTAAACAATTAGATGAGTGATGCTTGACCACTTTTGAGTACAACCATGCTTACCAACACCATCATCACCACCAATTCAAGAAGTTGGTGCTCCATCAATTCAAGGTAGGTGATACAATCCTTATTTTTGACAAAGAGCACCGTAAGAAGGGCAAACTCATGCACAAGTGGTTTGGCCATTTTGTCATCACTACATCTCTCAAGAATGGGGGTTTTCATCTCTTAACCCTTGAAGGTGAGCCCCCAAAGCACCCAATCAATGGGTTCACATTAAGACATTTCATGTCTAGGGCCCACATGGCCCTCCAATAAAATCGCTTATGGTGGTAAGGTGAGCCTTTCCTCTCTTTTATCACCACTAACCTCTATGCCACTACTATATGTGTATGCATGTGGGTTCTTTTTTAGTAGTTCTTACTGTCTAATCACATGTATTTGGTAGTCTATATTATATGAAGCATACACACCACACACTAAATCATATACACATATGTTCTAATAATGAGAAAACCACTGTAAATATATATCACAAAAATTACATGCTTTTCTTAAGGTACATCACATGGGCTCGTAGTCCCCATAAACTACCATGTGCAAGGATATATATGCATATCCAATTAGCCTATGACTGGGTGGAATCTATGATAGTCATGCTCTAGGTGGAGATCTTAATCTTTGCCTCTTGACCAGTTGAGCTATGGTCTCCTCCAGTTAACCAACTAGTCTATCTTCACTCTAGGTGCCTCATCTCCTCTGGCCTACACTCAAGCTAGCTCAACCCATAGTTGATCAATCTCAACCTCTACTCTTTCTAATCTCACCTTGGTCTCTATTGTATCTTCCCTATGGTTTACTTGGCATCTAGTTAAGGAATCATGTATCATTCCTTCTTCAGCTTGAGTGAGGCTCATGTACCCACATGCCAAAATTGAGTATATAAATCTACCCCCACTGGTAGATGTGGCACCCACTTATCAGTGGTATCACCTCCACATCAAGGAATAGATCTCTCAATACTAGGTCCACCTAGGGTCCAATCTAGATAGGTTGGTCTCCTACACACACATAGAACACATTTGTTAGTCATATATCAACTTTCACTAAGGATGAGTACCAAGATAAAATAATATCTAGCAAATACACTTGTCTTACCTGGTAATGATGATGGCCTCTATGGCCCTCCTATAAGTCACATTCCTCTTAGAAGTGGTGGTCCCCACCATGGTGGCCTCTCTCCACCATCACCCCCCTCAATCTACCTTGGCTTCCTTCTAGGCTTATCCCCGATTGGCCTGGGTTGTGCCCATCTCCCTCGCCTTGCTAGAGCCTATCTCCTTGGATGATGGTATGATCCCTATGGACCTCAAAGCTCCTCCCATCCCAAGTAGGGCTCTACCCCAGCATCCTCTAGCCATGCTATAGACCTATAGGGATATTGAATGTAGCTCAATAATACGTATGGATCTAAGGTGTTTTGTATGGTCCCCACTGTGTCTAAAAACCATGTAGCCAATGACATGCCCTGTTAAAGTGTAGGGTGAACTTCATTGTTGTATGTTATCTTTGGTTGTGTCAGTGGGATCATCTCGTAAGCCTAAGACATGAGTAGATAGGGCTATGTCAATTTGCTTGACCCTATGCACTGAATGTGATCTAGTTACTAGTAAAATCCACCTAGGATATATTGGTATGATGAAAATATATATCCTCCCTTAGCATGTTGGATAACTCTTATCCATGAGAGTGGTAGTCATCCTATACTCTATCTGACATAAAGCCTCCTAACCATAGTCCCTATTATTACTGTTTGAAGAGTCAGTACCCATGGCAACACCTATGTGATCTACACTCCATGATTATTTTGTTATAGGTGGGGTCCCACCAAAAAGAGCACTACTAATGTTATGTCATGTACTAGTGGTAACTCTATCTCTTTGCTCATCAGATCCACCCTATAGAGTTGGTAGACATCTTCAATGTTGAAGATGGACTCTAGCTCAGGCCCCAGTTAGAACACATGCCTCTTAGGTACCCATGTGATCACCAATGCATTCATCAGGGATTTGGAGTAACATAGTGAGAGTATGTATACTAGCTTCTAAAGTCCTACACTCCATAGGTGATCCTAGTCTACCACTGGTAGAGCATCTACCTCTTCAACCAACCATGCTAAAACTCTTTCCCAGTTGGTCCCTCACACAACCCATCTCCCTATGTTGGCCTCTCTCTCACCTATGAAGATCATCCCTCCTTTGGTAGGCCAACTCCTCCATGTGTCTACATGAGCAAGAAAATAGGTAAATGGATTAGTCTACTAGATGAAAAATGAGTAAGAGTAAGTAAAAATCTATTTTTTATCTATCTTTTTTCTCTCTCCTCCATCTTTCAGCCCCTTCTAGGACCTCCCAGGCTCCATCAAGATCCTTGAGAACCTTTTTGAG
The DNA here is from genome assembly GCA_037957365.1 of Torreya grandis. Taxonomy (NCBI): domain Eukaryota; kingdom Viridiplantae; phylum Streptophyta; class Pinopsida; order Cupressales; family Taxaceae; genus Torreya; species Torreya grandis. The sequence goes on from JARHVA010000102.1 coordinate 6,868,695, forward strand.
GCCATTCTACCTAAGGCCATAGATTTTTAATCAAAGCCATGGCCTAGATAGGCCAGGCCATGACCTGCATTGGGATGTCCTAGGGATCCCCAAGGCTCCTTTATTACTCTACAAAGCTTTGTTTGGACCCCCGTTTGTCCTAGTTTCTCTATCTTGCTGAGCCCATCATTTTGACTCCTTATTTTTCCCAATTCATCCACTCAATCATCTAGAATGAGTCAAAATGCATTTAGGTCCTCCCAAAACCCAAAAAAATGAATAAATTTGACAAAATTTGTTCATATGACTTACCTAGACCATCCTACACATCTCTGATGCTCCATCATGTCCTTTTTTTCTCCACTTGAGCTTTGGTTGCTCGTGTGATCTCCTATGGGTCTCTAAAAGTGAAAATGACCTCTTTTCTCTTTTTTCCTCTTTTTTGCCCCTTTTTCTTGCTTTTTATGGGCCCTTTTTGGGTGTTTTACCCATTTTTTCATTTTAGACCATGAAACCTCTGTCTTAGAGGTTTTGACACATTATGAGCACATTGACAACCTCCATTTTTTAATCCAAGGCTTCTTTGGGCCCATTCTAGACCTGTTTTGGTTCTCAAGACCCCTTTCAGATTCCCTTTGACCTCCTAAGCTCGTGTCCCATCTTGTGGGCATTTAAGGATAAAATTTACTTGTGCTTCTTTTAGATAGTCATTTATCTAATTTTATATAGTCGATCTATTCTAAATCCCTCTCTCTTATTCATTGTGGTTGCTCTAGTTTTGTTGATTGATCTTCATTTTCTCTAAACTTCCCCCACTTTCCCTTTGTTACCTCTTGCCATGGCTAGTGTTGGTTAATTATCATGATTGTGGCTTAATTTTATTATTTATTTCCCTCATGCAAATTATTTATACCACTTCACTTTGAGATCACCTTTCTTTAGTCATTAGTCTTGCATCTTTGACCCCCATTATGGTACACCTCTTAGTGGTGATTCACACTGATGATGATAGTCAGGGAAACCTAGGACTAGTAGTTGTGACTTGGGTTATCGATGATCAGTGGGGCCATGAGCTTGTTGCGGATAGTTTCTTCCTTACCAATGAGACAAATAATTCCATCAAGTATCACATAATCATTAGCACCTTGACCAATGCCCATGAATTAGGTACATGTTATGTGCAATTTTTTTTTGAATCATTCTTAGTTATGTCTCAACTCATTGATGTTTGGGCCATCATTAGCTCTAAAATTGTCCCCCTTTTCAAGGTGGTGCATAATTTTCTCTCTTTCTTTGAGGACATCTAGTTCACCCATATCCCTCATAGGGAGAACACTAGGGATGATGCCCTAGTGAATGTCATTCTAGATAGTATGATTTAATTTGATATCACGTATGTCTCTTATTTATATGAGATGGAGTTACAGTTAGAGCTAGAGCTAGATTTGGATTTTAGATTATGTAGCATTTTCATTATCACTCATGGATCATGTTATCAACTTCTTCTATTTATATCCTTATCTAGTATGTGCATGTAATGTTTCATTTTATCTTTTTAATTCTTGTTTTATTTTGCTTTGGTGTGACTTTTAGGTACTGCACAACACTTCTTGTTCATTTGAACACTGACTACTTATACCATAGGGGCATATGTAATCTTACTTCTTATGACCCTAATCCTACCTATGATTACACATCAACTCACATTCAGACTACCAAACCTAGTCATCCTAATTTGAAACATCCACCACCTTCTTGGACCTCTCTCACATGATATTCTTACCCTCTATACATCCCTAATCCATATTGGTCATTTTGCACATAAGACAGGCATTTTAGAGACCCCTCAAGGCCTCCCAAGAGCCTGTTGACTAGTCTAATACCCTATTTGACCTAAGATATGGCTTGTGTGAAGGAAACCCATGGCCTAAGCCACAAATCTCCTTCACAAAATCCATGTCCTAGGCCATGTCCTAGGTAGAACTTGTATAAAAGTGCCAATATAAATCCAAATGGTCAAAAATAACTAGTTTTAGGTCATTTGGCAAATTAGGGATGGGATATATGCCTCTTTCTCATTCATTTGATCCTTTTATCTTCTCATTCCACACTTTCTCTTGATGCTTATTCCCTCTCTTGACTCTCATGCCTTCTTGTATCTCTCTTAATTAATTTTTGGCACTCTTGAGCTTAATTGGTGACAGAGGATCCCATATGTTGCTACACACTTACTTGGAGACTCTATTGTTTCTCTCTATTATTCCTACTTCCTTGTGGCTTGTTCCCAAGCTTATACATTTGGAATTTCACCTAATTTGTGTACTTGGTTAGAGATCTTACACCATTTTAATTTCTCACTTCACCTCCTCCTTTGCTATTGGCTTTTGGTTTGGACTTCAGCTTGCACATAGCTTGGTCTTCCTCTTACATTACTTCCTAGCTTGGATTCCTGGTTGGTAGAACATATACACTTCATCTTTGAGCTTGATCTGAGGGTAACTTATTATGCAAACTGAAACTCCTTTGTTTTGTGTAGTGTATATTCTAGGGTCTGAACTATTTTAGTGAAATAGTTTGTTTTATGCATTACTTAGAGTAGCTTACAAAGTTTCTTGCATTTGTGTATAGTTAAAGAATACTTTAATTGCTTGAAATATTCCTTTATCTCATGCCATTTGTCTCTTTTTAACCCTTCCTCATTGTGTAGTAGAAATATACATGCTCAATACAAACTAGAAAACTTGCTTAAACACACTCTCTCTCTTGCTAAATTAGAACATTGCATTGTTAGAAAACAATAATATTGGTTTAGAAAGATAGATCAAATATATAATAGGCATTCTCTTGAACCCTTGGTTAAAAATTTCTTTATTTCTTAAAATTTCTTTCATTTGGCCTCAAAGTGCCTTAGCTTCTAGATTTACATTTTAGTTGTTATCTCTCTCCATTTGGTATCGTTGTTCTCACTTTTTTTATGCAATCAGTAGTCTAGTCTTAGCTACTTGATTTACTATGGTTGGACCCATTAGATTAACTTGCATATTTTATGTGCCTATTCATGCTAGCCCCAACCTAGTTTATAATCTATCTATATATTAGTATAATCTGACAAATTAGATAGCCACTATAGAACTTTTGTAGCCCATAGAACCCCTGAGCCTTCTAGCCTCTTAGTGGTTTGCTTTAGCACCCTGCCAAACACTGGTGGTTCCATTTAGATTCTTGGAGATACACTAAGATCATGGGATATGAAAAAGATATTAAGACAATCCTCAAGTCTACTTGGAACTTCTATTACAATAATACACAACCCTCTTCAAACCATTTACTAGTAAACTATGAAGACTCATTGAAGGTGATCTATAAACTTGGACATATATGATATGATATTTTACAAGACATACATGGATTTTAAAAGAGTGTTATAACACCCTTCAAGAAAAGAATAGATATTTTATGAGAGATAGGCTTGTCTTCCTCACATTCTTTGGATAAAACACTTTGGCATGAAATAATAGGTCTTAATGACAAAGAGAACAATATGAGGAGATCTAAATATTGAATCTCATTCTCACCAAGATAGGAGATGCATTTCAAGATTCAAGGATGGTATAGAAATAGTCCAAGAAGTTCAAGTAAGCCATGTGTTAAGCTAACAATTTATAACTCCTCCAACCAAAAAAAGGAAGTTTCAAGTGAATAATGATGAGTAATAGGATTTAAAGAGCTACTTCTATGCCACCTCTCATGAATACATCATCAAGCCAAGGTAACACATGTTGATGGATGAATAATAATATTATTTCTACTCCTTTTCTTAGCATTGGAACTGGTTTCATGATAGATGACAATCATGATGGACTTCTTCCATGCCCCCTCTCTCTCTTCTCCTTTATTCTATATATTTGGCATGAGATGGCTTGAAAATGGATCCTCCAAGTTAGTATCATGAATCCATACTAAAATTAATACTTTTTATTTCTCTTGAAGTGAATGATAATTGATTTTTCCTTCTTTGTCTTATATTTAGTATACTCATGGTGAGTTTTTGATGAATGATAGTGTTGATGTTCAATCTCCTTGAATTTGTCCTCTTTATTCTTATCTATTTATGAGTAAATTATCTCTTTGTAGGTCATATAGTGTGTATTAAGTGGTTATACAAATGTTAAGTATGGAAAACCTTCAATAGTGCTTCATCATAGGCCTCTTGATTGCCTCTCTTAGTTGTTATACCAGATGTAACCTTTGTATCGAGATACTTATGTTAGATAGATATTTGAAGTTGTGTGATTAGTTTCAACCTTATTTATCTTTGTTATGAACTCATAAATCATAGGAGGAGACCTAGAATTTGGTGCATCACCCCTTTTTCTATTTATTTTTAGCTTTTTCTCTCCCTTTTCATTGTAAGTTGAGTAGGTGTAGTGATACTATAGGTGTAGCATCAAGGGATCCAACCCTCTCTAGAGGTTCTCTTTAGCCATATGCCACCCATATACTTAGAGAGTTCTCATTGTGTAAATTGAGTGAGGAGACCTGAAACACCTCCTCAAAGGCTGCAACTCAAAGTGACAATAGTAAGACAAAAAAAGGCTTAGAGGAGGTCAAATTGATATTAGTGATCGTATGATATAATATTATGTGAACATATCTCTAAAAGTACCATGATCTAGTCTCACCCCATTCCTAGTGCACCCTTTAACAATGTTATCATCCTTCTTGCAATAGATTAGAATAATAGTGCATATACCCAAAATAACACTGGAAATAAATGGAAAAAGACTAAATTACATAAAAAATAGTAGTAAAATTAAATTACAATATCACTATCCTTTTTGGTGGGAAATCTCCTTTGATAAAGCTCAATATAATATAGTTTTTGGATGCCTTTCTACTATTCTATGCTCTTATTTATACTATTTATATCTTAGCTAACTACTACTTCCCATGTATGTGAGATTATTAAAATTATCTTAAGAGATGAATTTTAAAAAATATGCATTTACAGCTTTTATTAAAGATAATAATTAAAAATAAAGAGGTATGAAAAAGAAGTTTTTACATGCCCTCCCCCTTCAAAAACCTTTTCCCTCAAATTTGAAGATGAGGAAACTTTTATTAGAGTTGGAGGGGTTTCCACATTGTATATTATAATTGCATTCCATAGCACTGGAGTACAACCTCAATGATGGTCCATTTTTGAAGATGACAAGAGCATCTCTCTATAATGGCTTCATGTTCAAGGAGGAAAGAGCCTTATGCATCAATCTTGGGAAGTATTATTTGAGTTGTGACATTATGCCCAAGAAATCTCTTCAAACATGAGACATGAAAAAATGTATGGACACGTGAAGAGGGTGTAAATTCCATCTTGTATGAAAAAAAACTAATATGTTGAAGATACTTATACAGTCTATAAAACTTGGGAGCAAGTTTTTGGCATCCCTTTAACTTGAGATAAGACTGTTTATAAGGTTGTAATTAGAGGAATACCATTTCTCTAGATTGGAAGGTACACTCAAAATAATGATGATCCACCTATAGCTTCATGTGATTTTTTTCCATGTGGATATTTTTATTGAGAATGTGAAGAATATTTTCCTGACTATTGAGGTTAGTGTCCACTTCCTACAAATGAGAGATTTTAGAAGACAAACAAGAAGAGATGGTGTGTTACATCTTGATTCCTTACTAGGTAAACTTGCTAGATTATATGTGGATATTTGCAACTAACAAATTCAGATTTGGTTATATTTCTGACTAATCTTGAGATTTATGCGATTATGGGATATTAGAATATTACTTAGATACATGATTATTTACTATGAGTTGGTTAATATATGTTTATTTTTTGAGCATATTAATGTATTGTTTCAATTATATTTATTGTTATATGTTTATCATGTGATATGATCTAATTACTTTCATGTTGTGAGGTGGACACATGAGAACTCATCCTTCAGAGTGTGATGGAGGGAGAACATCATCAAAGAGGGTGATGTAGATAGAAATGTCGGAGGTCTATAGAGAGCTGGCAAAAAACCCTGCACATACCACAATAGTTATTACATGGTAGAAATGCATTAAAAATAATTATTTATGGTGTGTTTATTTCTTGCTTGGAGAATTACTTTTTATGGTTTGCTAGAGTAGGTAAAAATATCATAATGGATTCTTTTGCGTGTTTGGCATGTTTTGTTATTAATTATAGTAAGAAATTTTTTAGCAAAAAGTAAATTTAAAATATGCGTTATTTGTAAATTTTGAAATTGCCATTTAAAATTGCTATAGAATATTTGGATGCTAATTTGATTTAATGAAATTATGGGATTTTAGCATTCCATATTAAAATATATTAAAAATGAAATTATCCTGGAAATAAAAAGGAAAAGATAAATAAATAAGATAAAAATAAATTTAGAGGTTAGAATTAGAAAAAAACAAAAAGAAAGGAAATCATTAAAAATAAAAAAATCTAAAAAAGAGATAAATATATTAAAAATAACAAAAAAAAACAAAAATCTTGAAAGGAGGAAGTTGCACCTATTTTTACATAGGGAAAGTTGGAGAAATTATTATCTGATGCATTGGAGAAGAGAAGACTAGAAGAGAGAAAGCAAGGATGAAACATGGGAAAAAGATATAAAATTTCAATGAGAAGTTATCAAGTAGGTGTTATATTTTAATTTATTAGTTATTTCTTAGCTTGTATGATTTGTGTGTATAATGAGCACTTGAACAATTTGCTTTCCAGTATAGTGGGCCATAATTCATTTATGTATGTCCTTTTGGAACATGAAAACCATGCCTAAAACTTCCTTAAAACTATGCTTATAGGGGTCACTAAAATTAAACCCAGGCCTTGACTTAGATAAGGGAAGCAAGTTACAGATTTAAGTCTAGATAGGCATATTTGAATACATTTAATTTTTGTAATTATTTTATAGAATCACTGCTATTGTTTGACCAACGTACTCTTAGATAAGGGTATCACCTTAAAAAAAATAGAATGCTACTTTAATGAATCACTGGATATATTGGCATTTATGTTAAACAAATTAGCAGTTGATAAATTATTAAAATGTTGTTTTGTGTTGAATATCTATATTAAACAAAAGGGATGTCATTGGGTTTAAAGTTTTAGATATACCATATATATTTTAATTAGTTTCAAACTGTGTAAGACACCATATTAGAGACCAACAATCCTGCTAGTTTAATTAGTATTAAGTTGGTATCATAACTATTTTACTATCAAATAAATTAGTTGTAACAAATAATTGAAAAAAATTTAATAGGGATTTACCTCTTTTGAGTCATTATAAAACTAGATGGAAGTCACTTTAGTTTTAATCCTACTAAAACTTAATAAATCACTATATAACTAAAAATATAGAGCTGAACATTGAAGAAAACATTGCAATTAGTTCTTATGCTTGGAATCACCGCATGCTAGAATATTTTTGAGATGGCATCACCATTTCCACTAGTAAAATGTGTAAATGGTTAACATAGAATAAACAATAAGATATTTAATTGACTATGGTTATCTAAGGCATTGGTATTGCAAAGGTTGACTTGCATTGAAACTTGCACAAATAAAATGAAATGTTGGAGTAGCCCACAGCCCAATAAAGAAAATAAGGTGTTGAATCATTTATAATTATTATCCATTTATCATGGTTTCAAATTAGAGTCAATTATCATGCTTGATATTGACTTAATTTGATATTAATGCAATCTCATGTTTGTGAATTACTTACATTTATATAACTAGTCATACTTGTCTTTATTTTAAACCTGTGCTATAAATTTATTAAACATATTTGAATTTGATGGGGAGTCAATTTATTAATGGATTTTGGGGAAGTGAGAATATTAGCCCATCATTTTAAAAATATGGTGTTGCCCCATATAGCTAAAACTCTTATTGTGGACTAAGGAATTATATCCCCATCCTTATAAAAGCTATAACATAGTCATGTAAAATTAAAAAATGAGATTTCTATTTAAAAATGGAGATTTATAATATAAATATCACATCGTAGTGTATAATAGATTAAACACTAAGAATATGTGTGTTTGTCTATACTTTTGATATGGGATATCAACTCGTAGATATATTTCACTAGTTATGCATAAGGATGTGTTCGATAAAATGATCCCTTTTCCAAATAATGAAATGTTCTATATTCGGGATGGTTGTAGATCATAGAGCATTATATTGATCATTATTCTATCTTAACTTTTAAATTAAACTATAGGAACTCTTATAGAGATTTATAGTTTGTCTAGCTCGGGTGCTAGTTCCTTTTTGTTATGTCGATGGTGTAATAAACTCATAAGATTCTCTTTTATAATAAGTTTGACCATAGGTATTGTCTAAGAATAATTTATTGAGAATATCTTAAAAAAAAAAAAAAAGACATGTGGATGGTATAAAACCCATCAAAGTGTTTATCATGATAGGTACACATAGCTTATCAAATATTATTTGTGAGTTAAAAGTATATGATGTAAAAACAACATTTGAATAAGCTACAGGTTACTGAATATGAGAATTTAGGGAGAATGTACCTATTGGCATATTTAAAACATAGGGGTATATTCTTGTGGTTATAGTCCTTGGGTGGTGTATTAATTGAATTAAAAGAATCACTTAAAAATAACTTAGCGAATGCTTACTCATAAACCTCTAAATGTTATACCAATGCTAGACTAGATTTCTTATGTTTCAAGAAAATAAAGTTTTGTATGTTCTAGATATTAAATAAAAATGTGTGTTTCCATGTATGTTTTAACTAATTCATTAACTTGATTTCAAGGCTTAGTAGTTTTTCTTAAAAATACTAAATCGTGGTTTAGTAATTACATATCATTAGAGTACCTACATGTGGTGCTTATTATGATGTACATGTGCTCATGTATAGGGATTATACCTATAGTTCAATAGATGATTTGAGTAAGTCATTAAGTTTTTTAGGAATCAGGAACTATAACCTTTTGGAAGTGTTGGAATAAAATATAATTGTGATTTTATGAATTTTCTATTTCTCTGTAATGATTGATTGACTGTTAGTTATATAAAATTTAGTATTATATACTTATGAGTGGTACATATTATAGGAGTGATAATATGTATAAATGTTTAGATATATTTAGTATATAAAGGCACATTGTGATGCATGTTAATTAGTAATATATTTTTTAATGTTATTATGCAGTTTAGACTTAGGGTATACCTAAGTGGTATAGCCCCATACTTGCTTAATTGTTATTATGTTTGTGTGTTTCTTGATTCTTAAAATTGTAAGTTTTGGATTATGTCTTATTATTTATTTGGGAACCTATGATGGTATGGGATATCATAGAGTACTAAAATATAAATGTATCTTATACCTGGATGGTACATACTATAATTGTTATACACAGACACATATCTACATTTGATTGATTATATGTATGAGTGCATACAACCTTAAAAGTTTAACAAATGTTATGATAGTATATTACTGTGTTTCATGGAAACTATGATTTGATTCATTATACCTAGTTTCTATAATATAATATGTGTTTTCATGTAGTTATGACCACTTTACTATGACTAATTGTGAAAAACTAGTAGTTAAGTCTTATAATACCAGACTATGGTAATATGGGTTATCACAGGGTGTAGTATGTTTAGAAACTAATTGTGGTAGTGAAAATATGTAGTTAAATGTGTAATTACCTATATGGTATAAACTATAGTCATTATTTCTAGCATGGGATAGAAAATAATGTAAGATTCATTCATATATTTGACAGAATAAATGTATGCTTCGGTTATTCCTATGATTAACATGTTATATGATTTTTTTTCTATTAAGATTAAATTAAATAAATATTATGGTTGAATTATATTTGACCAATCTACATTACTGATATGAAGTAAGGAGTGAGATGGACTTCACTTGCTTACTAGTATCATAATGACAGATGAAGGTAGTCCATTCAAGTGGTGTGTATGAATTTGATTGATCTATATATCATTATCATTTATTATTGGTAAAATTTTAGGTAAAATTATGTTTAATGAGACATTATAATTTTATAAGTGTGATTTACATGTTTGTGTGATATCTTACAATAGAATGAATTTCTATGATACACTGCATGTTTAGTTTAGAAATCATACAACACACAGGTACTTGTTTATCTCTTAGGATTCCCATGCCATCACTATCTACTCATCTATGAAGGGAGGTCCATTCCCTAATGGTATTAGTGTGGAGGTTTTTTGGTCCATGGTTGGTGTCAAAAAATACTTAGATGATGCTCTCCCTCCCCACAATAGTACTACTTATTGAGATGACACTTAAGATTGCCATAAATACTTGAGTTTGAGAACTATGATTCGGTGGAGCCATGTATATTATATGTAAATTATAATATATTTTATTGTAATTATCAATGAATATTGTCATGAAGAGTCATAATTACTTATTATTTTACTTTGACAGTGGTTGTTTTAGACTTGTTTCAGTTGTATCTCAGTTAATGTGATTACTTTCTATATTCACGTTATGACATGTACTTTCATGATATTAGAGATCAATATTATGTGATGTATTATGATTTTTGATATTATCACACCTTGGGTATTGATTATGGTCTTTATATATTCTTTTGGTATAATCTATATTTAGTATATGTGTTTAATAAAAAAAATCACGTATTTCTATGTCTAACTCAATGGGGTTGTTACATGGTGGCTTCTAACCATAGATAAATTTGTAAGAATTCATCATGGTGGATTTGTGATAGGAGTTGTTGTACTAGTATTAAAGTTGTAACAATTTTATCCATTGATGTTATTTATCAGAGGAAAATCAAAGAATATTTGATTTCAAGAATTTACTGACAATTTTTGTTTTGCCATCTATCTGTGGGTGGTAACTTGAGCTCATTTTTAGTTGGGTATTTGTATGCTTGGAGAGTTCCTTCCAAGATTGAATTGTGAAAGTTAAAATTATATACAACATAATAGGGATTTCATGGAGTTGGAATATTTGATCAAGGAATGTTTGGGTGATGGCGTAAGTAGTGTAAGGATAGACTGAGGCATTTAAAATGAGCATATTTAGAGAGGCGATCTACCACTAACAAAATGATTAATTTTTCACTTGATTTAGGTATGAATTCTATAATATCCATGGAAATATATGTCTCAATGTGTTTTATAATTGGAAGGGCTTGGATTAAGCTAGGCACTGCCACTATTTTTCCCTTATGACATTGACATACTTCACATTACTCAGCAAATTAATTGATATTTCTCGATGCCTAGCCAAAAGAAACTTTAATGAACCCATTCATAAGTTTTTGAAAAAATTTAATGATTTTCAAAATTTTAGATATGTAACTCTTATGAAATTTTATGTTGGAACCTAGATCCATAAATCAAGACAATGCAACCTTTGTATAGTAAGGATTGACCATCCCGAGTATAGTTGGGCTTAGAACCTGGATCCATAGACAACTATTAAAATTATTTTAGATGTGTGACTATATTTCTATCACTCTTTATTTATGTGTTTTTTCCATTCTAAAATAGGGATAGATAAGGAAAACATCTGCATCTATTATTTGTATTGGAGGGATAGTGAATCAATGACTAAATTTTCCATGCCCTTCTTATAATTGATATCATAATCATAACCCATTAATTTGTAAACTCACTTTTGTTGAACCAGAGAAGAGACCCATTTATATAATAAGTTTTTCACACTTTCATGATCAATTTTGATGTGAAAATTATGACCTACTAGATATAGTCACCACTTTCTGATAGCATGGAGGATATCCACCATTTCCTTTTCATATGTTTATTGTACCAAATTTCTCCCACTAAGGGATATTATAGTGAAGGCAATGGAAGATCCATATTTAATGAGGATAACACCAATACCATTTACATATGCATCATTTTCAATGGAAAATGTCTTTGATAAATCAGGCATGGCCAAAATAGGTGTACTACACATAACATGTTTGAGTACCCCAAAAATTGGTTTGACTATTAAGGACCATAAAAAAATTCCTTTTTTTAGCATGGTAGTCAATGGGTAAATGATTTACCCTTAATATATTAAATAATTGTGGTATTACCTAGTGAGGCCAAGGTATCTGCAAAGGATTTTGAGTGTAGCTAAATTTTCATGGCCTCCTCAATTTTCATTGAGCTAACCTAAATGTCAGATACCATATAATGTGGCCTAGGTATTCCATCCCTTGCTGACCAAAGGAACATTTTGAAATTTTCACATAGAGATGGTGGTCCTTATGAAGTTTTAAGGTTTTGTTAAGGTCTTATAGGTGTTCTTCCCAAGTTTTACTGTAAGTCATAATATCATCAAAAAATACTAGGGTGATTTTCCATAAAAATCGATGATTTTTTTCATCAATATTTATAAGGTGGAAGGGGCATTGGTAAGTTTGAAAATTATGACCAAAAATTCATACTGGTCATCATGTGTATATAAACTAATTTTGAAATATATTCATCCTAGAGTGAGATCTAATGATAGCTAGATCATATATCTAATTTGGAGAAGAAGTGGGCACCATGAAGTTCATCAAGAAGTTAATCTATCATTAGGATAGGGAATTTATCCTTGATAGTGAGCTTGTTTAACTCATGCAAACAAATATAGAGTCACCAAGATCCATCTTCTTTTTGGACTAGTAAAATTGAGTAGTATGGGTTTGTGCTCAAATGATTAACTCTTTCTTAAAGGAGTTCTTGAACCATTTTATCAATTTTTTATTTTTACAAAAAGAGATAGCGTTATGGTCAAATGTTGGGGGTAAATTACCCATAAGGATATGAATACAATTGTATTTTATGTGATGAAATGATTTTATATACTGATGCATGTAGGAGTAGGACATTTTTTAAGACAAAAAGTTGGAAAGAATCAAGAGATGTATTCAGTTGAATAGAGGAGAGTTGAGAATTGATTACATGTGACCCTATTTTCAGGAGTTTCTACATGCAATGGGAACTAATTACATTGGTAAATCCTAATAAGATCTAAAGTTATAAAAGGTCTCACAAGATAGGGCCAATAGTTTGAAACCATTAGGATATAAGGACCACATCACATCCCCCAAGGGAAAATAAAACATGTCCATTTTTAGGGCATAGTCCCAAAAAATGATTCAAACATTACAATATTTTCATTTATAAGGCAATGTTTTTCCATTAGAAATCATCCCTTTAAAGCTATAATAAAAATATAGGAAATAGTTGGCTTGTTTGTACAATTGAGGACCAATGAAATTATGTGTGATTTTAGAGTCAATGAAAATAGTAAGGGGGTGTTTATTAAAATATTATTTTACTCTCATTTTTTGCGGAGTGGTTACTCCAATGAAGGCATTCATCAAAATTTTAGGATGTGACTATATGGCGATAAGTTCTTTAACTTTGATTTTTATTCATTATAATATTAATTAACTTCCCATTCTCAAACATTTGTGGGTGATTCAACATCTAAAAAATACAACTTATAGTCAATGCACTTGTGTCCTCTGGCCCATTTGTCATCATAATTGTAACATAGCCCTTTTTGTGGTGAGCATGCATTTATGCCTCTATAAGGCATTTAATGGGGGTGACTTTGTGGGAGGGTTTGATACCAGACATAGTTTTTTATATGTATTGAAATAACCAAAATTAGAATATAAATGTTGGGAAGTGATGTTATCTTCCATAAGCTTGGTTGATCCTAATGCTTCCATCATGTTCTCTAGTTTAAACATCTTGACATTTGTAGGAATTATATCTTTGATTCCACTGATTAAATAAATATTAAAAAAATCATCATTTAACCCTTCAGTTTGGCTAGCTAAATTTTCAAATTCATCTTGATACTTGCAAGTCATTCTAGTTTATTGTTGTTTGGATACGGCTCCCATAAAATCATGATAAACATTGGGACCAAAGTGAACCAACAAGAATTTGAAAAAATCATCACAAGTGGGTTCTATATGAGATTTATAATAGTATCATTACCATTGGATAAGTTCCTTATCTAATTTAAATGATGTAATGGGTACCTTTTCTACCCCCAATGTATTGTGTAAGATAAAATACTATTTAGTATAATAAATTTAGTGAGTTGGTTATGTATCATAAAATTTCAAAAAGTCTGATTTGGGGCCATGAAAGTGTGGTTCAAGATATATATAAATTTATAATAACATTCATAAAGTCTATTTGAGGTCATGTTATTCTATTAATTGATGCCATGCATTCTCTTATTCAGTTCCATGAGTTAGGAGTTGAGCTAAGATTGAATTTTAGCTTAGAGAGCCTTAATGTTTTGTGTTATGGTTTGGCTTCACCCATACATGATACCATTGAATAGAGGGGTCCAAGGGCACTATAAAATTCTGAATAAAGTTATATTTTAATTGAATGGTTCAATTAGACGATCATAATGATATAACTTACTCAAAAGTGAAAAAAATTGAGCTCTAGGTGAAATAATTTTGTATGAGAATTTTTTTATGAAAATTGAAATACCCATTAAAATGATTGTCTTGAAATAAAATTACAACAATGTATTCCCATATGGGTAAAAACATTTTAACAAGTTTAGGTAATTGTTATGAAACATTATGAGCATCTAACTATGCAATGAGTTTACATAACCAGTCAAAAACATGCTAACCCCTCTGATAGTTGCCATCATTATGTTTTCATCAATTGGTATAATATGATATTATCTATTACTATAATTTTAAGATATTAGAATCAGATATGTGACTACAAAAATTCCAAGATTACAAGGAAGGATGCTATAGGGCATGTTCGGTCTATGATCTTTAAAATTTACTAATCTCTTTCATAAAATGTTATCAGATCATTATTTTAAAGTGTTTAATATGAATAATAACCATTATATATCCCACTACCCCATCTTTGAGGCATTTTGAAATTAACTTACTGGGGCTAATTTCTTACTAGTGAATCATAGAAATAGATAGCCAAAGCCTTCTTATGGTTAGGTTACAAAAAACTAACTAGGGGATATTCCTATATATCCTAAGGTATGCCAAAGTAAAATTACTTATATAGTGTTTTCTAATGTCTTGTGTATTGGGGCATAACCCATCACTCCATAAAAATCCTATTGGCCCAAAATAACATATTTTTGTTAGTTTTAAAACTATCAAAACACAGTTTATAACCTTAGTACTACCACCTAGTTACCACCTTTTAATCACCAAGAACTTGATTAGGTGAGGTGAGAGAATACAATGGAAAAAATTATATAACTTTAAATATCTAAAAATTCTATATAAAAATGGCCCTTGAAGGAGTGTTAATACCAGATGTTATGATCATTCCTATAGTAGATTATAAAAATAGTGAAAATACCCAAAATAACACTAAAAATGAATGGAAAAAGACTAAATTGCATAAACAAATAGGAAAATAATTGCATTAAAATATCATTGGCCTCTTCCAGGGGCAACCTTTTTCTAAAAGTATTAGTATAATATAATTTTTGGATGTCTTTCAACTAGTTTATGCTCTTATTTAAGTTATTTCTATCCTAGCTAACTACTACTTCCATGCATGTGGGATTATTATTATTAGCTAACTACTACTTCCCATGCATGTGGGATTATTACTATTAGCTTAAGGGATGAATTATAAAGCATATGTGTTCATAGATTTTATTAAATAAAATAATTATAATGAAAGAGTTAGGATGAAGGGGTTCTAATAAAGGTCTGCACTTAAGATTATTTATGCACCAACAAGTTCCTACAAAAGAAATTGTTAATAATATGATAAAATGAAAAAGACTAGGTGTATAAATATTCCCCACCTAAATATCATAGTGTACGACAATAGTGTAATGTGGTGTAGACATTGAAATTTAACCAATAAATGCTTGATAATGCTTGTCCTTGACATATTTACCTTGTTTGGCCAATTTACCATTCTGATAACTTACAATAACTAAGAAAGCCTTAAAAGTCTTGAAATTACTAAGAACATCTTATATATTTACCTATTCATCTCTATTTAGTAGATAATTTACTATAATTCTTATTTCATAAGCCTTTTTCCTTTTAGGACATGTCCTTGCTAAGCAAAAGGGGTGCATTGTGCACCTATTAGTAGTGTGAAATTATATCCCATGATCTAATGGTTATATTTTCAAAACAACATGCTTCCTAATAGATTTAACACACATATAAATAGGTTAGTTATCATAAACATTATTTAATATATATATATATATATATATATATATATATAAAATCAAAACCAAAGTCACATTTTAAATGACCTAGCATTATCTTATAAAGCAATTATCTTTCTAATTTCAAAAACATCTATTTTTTTAGTAAAGATCCTTATTTTAATTTTACTATAATTATATAGTCCTTTCCTAAGTCTAACATTGTTTATTTTAAGTTGAGGGCATCCCTTGTTAATCATTATAATCAAATTTGATATTTTGATTCATATGATCTTCCATAAAGGGAAAACTACATCAACCTGAGACCCTTTTGGGCTATGTAGGCAACACTAGTCAATAAGGGGTTTTTCTTAGGATAGCTCGACCATTCTAACTTCCCCCATTTTTCTCCTATTGAATTTGATTTCATTTTGTGTGTTTTTACAAGATTAGAATTATTATTTTATAGGTATGCTCTATATTAATTTAGAATAGACACATAAATAGATTGCATATAGATATATGTGAACAAACCCATATTTTTAGATCCAATGCATAGTCTGACATGAAAAAGTCACAATACACAGATAACAATGCACTACACTCTTGTCCACCTCCTACAGACTTATCCTGATAGATAAGGATCCATTATTTTTTAATACATCTATGTTTAAAGGTATTTATTGATAGTCATAATCTATATAAATTTATTACATTCTAAATTAAATTAGTTGTATGGATAATTCTCTAACCCTAACCCTAGTTTCTATTTTTAATAAATTTATAAATTCTATAAATTTTGTATATCACTATAGTTTATTGTATTCTTTCATAGATATCATCCTAGATCATATTTAAATAGTTTACATTTCCAATTAGAGTTAATTATAATTCATTATTAATTTTAGTGTAAACATTTTCATGAACCTGTTATAGTTAGAACACTATTTGTTACTTGTTGACTTTTGGATTAGGGTTTTAATTTAATTTTGTAAGTTAATGAAACTGAAATAATACAGTCCTCAACCTTGGATACTATTTTTAACATAAAATTTCAAATTTTTTAACTTTGCAATAATATAACACTAAATTTTTTTATCTTGTCACCTTGGATAGATACCAAAATAAAGGCTATTTCTTTCAACTTTAGGTTGAATTTTAATGTTTACCTATTTTTTCAAAATTTCCCTTATTTTAATCTATTTTTATTATCTTTTCTTGTTTTAGAAACTATGTTCTGAAAGTTTTTAAACTACTTAGATACTATCATGAAGGGATATATAGTGTTTGATTTACAAATATCATGGTGTGAGGGGTTTTACTCCAATAAGCATAGCCATAGTACATAGCTAAATAGAGACTTTAGCTTTCACATACCTCATGGTATATCAAAAATTCCTTAGATGCCTTGTTTACACCAATGGAAAGTATTTTTTATCCATTAGATTTATGGTGCACCTAAGAGGAAAGTATTACCAAAGGAAGTTACTCTCAACTTATCCTCAAAACTAATGTTAGTGGGCTATAAGTATGGTTTTACCTCTATAGTTAGTGTTTTTAAATATCTGGATGAAAATAATCAATAAACGAGAAATCATATATGAGAGCCTACAATTTATTCAAACCCTTTCCTATATTACCCTTTATCCTTGAATTTTTCTTTCATTATCTTCATAGCTAGTAGATTTTCTTGTTTCCTTTTTGTAGTCATCATGGGTTTAACATATATGTGTTCCTCTTATGTATTAGGTAACATCATGAATTTCCTTGTAGCATATATATTTTATTTTCAACATGTTATTCATTATATCTTTTCATAGGTTAAATTTAAAGGAACTAAAGAAGCTATCTCTCATGATTTAACTCTTTATGTTGACTCAAATGATTATCCTACCTTATATTATAATCCTATTGCTCCTATAGTTTTTTTTTTTTAAATCTTCAATGACTTGGGAACAAATGAAATCCTATGTTATGCATTTATCTTTATAGGATGTCTTAATGCCCACTTCTCATCCACTTGATGGGCACATCATGGCCCTTGTTTATGAAAATGATACCTGAGCAAATCATGCTAAAATTTAGGATTATGATCAGGCACATCCAAAAAATATTGATTCATTTTTATATGTTGCTCAAGAATAACTTAAGAAATCAACTTCTACCATTCCAATGTTATTAATTTTACCAATCCTTCTAATGTTTTTACTTATACCATTGCATCTATCGCTATTGATACACCCTTAGTTAATTATACCCCTTCCATTATTACAATAAATGCTTCTTTGGAGAAATCCCATATTCTCTTACAAGTCAAGCTAGCTAATATTGAGTAAACCATTTCTAATGCTATCCCTTCCTTAGATTCTTGTACCTTATTACATAACCCTTTTCTCCTCAAATTTCATCATATCATCTTATAGTTGGATTTGTGACTAATAAGCTTCCAATTTATGAAGTAAAAGGTGATCCTAAACAAAATTTATGTGCCTTCCATGCATCTTGTATAGATTATGTAGATAATGACAAATTGTTAACCAAAATATTTTCATGAAATCTCAATGACTATGCTCTTAGATGGTTCTATGATATTCATTTCCAATTAGTTACAATTTTTAATCCTTTGGAAAATAAGTTTTTGGCACGTTTTTCTATTAATATTGGTGATAAATTATTATATACTAAAATTTCAAAGATCAGACAAGGTCCATATGAGATAATTAGTGAGTATGTTCTAATATAGAAGACCAGGCTAGCCAAAAAAGATAAATCAAATGGATGATAATGAGATGTAATATATTTCTACTCAAAACTTTCTTACACCTCTTCAAGATTCTATCATGTTTGTTAAGTTCAAATAATTTGATGAACTATGTCATATATTTAAAGAACATGAGGTCAAATTGATTATATTGAATAAACCTAAAATATAGCTCAAGTGCTTCTTCTACTTCAAATATCAAGTTTCAATGCAAGCCCAATTATAAGAGAAAAACTAATGAAAATGAAAATGAGACTAATGTTAAAGTTAATGTTATATCAGAACCACAAAAAAATCCTCAATTACATGTTCAACCAAGGAAGTAATTATCAAGGTTACCTTCACCTCCTCATGTGCTACAAAAAATACTCCTTGAATTTAATCTCATTATATTTATTTCACCATTGGAAGTAGATCTGTATAGACGTAATCCATAATTTTTGATGGAAATGCAATTTTTGATTATCATATATATGTTGTACATTCCACTAATAGATGTATGACACTCAATCATGAAATTTAAGACCTCATTCATGAGAAGATTATTGACATTGGTACACTTAATGAAGAAGCTAAGCCACAAATAAATGAGAATGAAAATTTGAAAATGTACAAAGATCCTTTTCCAAATCATGAAGCACAAGATAAAAATAAAAATTATGAAGTACATTATGCATATAATTATCATCCTCCTACATTTTTAAATGGACATCCATTTTATAGCATCATTGGTACAGTCACACACAAGTTAACATCATACCCATTTATTACATTTGATGATTCTAATATACATGTATTATTCATTAGAGCATATGTTGGCATGAAACCAATCCATAGTGTTATTATAGATAATTGATCAATTGAAAATGTGTGCACCATAACACTTCTAAATTTTATTGGTTATATAGATCAAGATATATAACATACATTTATAATTTTGAAATCATTTAATGATCATACACAATAGAATATTGGACATATCATGTTACCTTTACAAGTGGGACCTCTCATATTTCCCACTCCTTGTCTAATGTTATCAAGTATAGGTGTCTTTGATATGTTAGTAGGGAGACCTTGGTAACATAAAATTAGAGCATTTCCTTCTACAATTCACAAATTTCTAAAGTATAATCATGATAATCACATGGTTAAAATTTTAGCCATTTAATATGAATATATTATGGAACTATTGATACTTACTCCTACTCTCAAATATTTGGTTGGAATAACTATTGAAAAAATTGGTAATAAATTAGTCCATACAACTATTCAAGATCATGATTGGCATTTAAATAAGCATATTCCAAACTAATTTTTTTCACCTATTTATGGGCATCATCACATTTTAGTTTATTCACATGTTTATGAACATAAGGATATTATAGTTTCTCCATATATTATTGAGCATAATATGGTTACATATGAGCATGATCACTTGGATATAAAAAATAAGATATCATCCTACAAAAAAATATGCACATAACACAAGGTTTTTATCTCATACACCATCACATGTTATTCAAAGTGATCCTACACATGTATAGGTTGTTACATTTATCTCCTCTCATGCATGAGGATACATGTTTATAAAAATAAATGAGTAGTGATTTAGAGAGATAGTTTGCAACACATGGTTATTCTTCATATTCAGAAGCTTTTATTATCAAATATTTGGATACACATATGAGAATTTTATTGATGAGATCATTTTTTAGGCATAATATATCATTCCTTCCTAACCTCCTAGTTGTTTCAATACCCTTGATTAACGTCCTTGAATAATACTTACTTGTGCATAGATTCTTTGATCTTTACATTTTGTTTCTTATTCTTATACACCTAATATAATTGTGTTATAGACCTTAGCTCTACTTTCCATTTTCAGGCACTTGATCCCTTGTTTAATTACACCTAATTAAAAAAACCTAAGATGATTATTTTACTAAGTTCTTAATTCACACCCTTCATGGAAACTCATTTTCTCATTATTTTACATTTATACATGTTCTAGATCTCATTTTTACTCTCATGACCATATCTATCTATATTTACATGAGTTCATATGTCCATGCTTGCCATCTTTGATACATTATATATACTTTTACTTTAAGGTAACCTTGTTTACCTTCCATTTTATCATTCTTTTCTTCAACATCTTATTGAAGGTTGTTTGAATCTCCCCTTATTAAATACTCAAAATCTTGATACTTACCTTGTTTTTCAAAGATTTTTCAACTTTCACTTATGAATATTTTACTTTTTAAATATGGCAAAAATACTAAAAAAATGTATATTCTAAAAAGTACAAAAAATCAAAATATTTAAAAATATATAAAATCAAGACCTGTAAGCATATTATCATTTTCATGTTTTTGGATTGCATATTTTCATATTTAATTTATTTTTTTGTTTGGTACATAGCATATTCCATTATATTTTCAATAAAAAATGCTTCTCATAAGGTATTTGAGTGTGAAATAGGACATCTTTTTACATCACTAGGAAATATTCACACATAGAAGAAGTTATCCTGACCAAAAAAATGTATACAATTAATCTAGATAAAGTCACATCAAATAGATATAAATGCATTAGGTACATATCCTCCTAATTTATACCTATACCTATGTATTTTTTTATCTTTATTTATGCATGCACTAGAGTCACATGGACCTCTTATACATCTTCTAATCACAAAACAAATTGCATATTCAAATATCAATCAAATTTTGAGCTAAGAAATACTTTCACATGATTTTGATGTTGGGTCGGCCTTTGACCCCAAAACCTTGCTTAGTTGGGACCATCTCATAATTATATATGAACTCTATTACAAGTTATATCTATCCATAACCTTTCTTCCATGTTGAGTTATAACAAAATTAAATGTCTCATTTTTATTCATACTTTACATGTTTCATGATGAATATGCTATTTACTAACATGAACATAAATATCTATGATCCAAATATACTAGAATCATTTACTCTATATGTTTACTTTATTAATAACATGATCCAAATTGCTTATTTATTAAATATGATCCTTGTCCTTATGTATGTTCAACATACACCCTCTTTTTGTATGGCATCACCATGTCATGTGTGTGTGGCCTTTGGCTTTCTATGATCATGAGACATTTATATTTTAATTTTATTCAACCTTTGGGCCTTACGTGTGACATTTATGCAAGCTTTCTAACTCTATGTGGAATTTTTACATGTCTCTTGTATGTGGCCTATGGGCCTTCTTGCTTGACATTGTGTGACTTTTATTACATGTTCATTATTTGATATTATGGTTCAATGATTGTTATCATATGTTAATACATATCTATTACATATCTCTATGGTGCCATGATACATATCATGCACATACTATTTATGTGTTTCAATATTTCATTTTTTTACAATACTATATTTACAATACATATTCAAACACCTGAAAGTTCCTTACATGATTCATACACTAATTCAATGTTATATACAAGATCTTCATATGCTTCAATGTTACATCTCTAATATTCCAATAGAATTCAAGTATGTGAAATATTATTACATGATTGTCTCTTTCACAAATGCTCTCACTTTTTATTTTGAGACAAGTGATTTACAAGAAATTTCCATCATCTTAAAAGTAGGGCATCATAATGGGATTATATCCAAGATTTCACAAGCAATGCATTTTAGATTTGATAGTTTAAATATGCAAAATTTAAAAAAAAAGATTATGGGGGAATTCAAATTACTTATGCACTCTACTTTTATAACAACTCGAGCATAGAGACACTTATGTAAAGACAGTTAAAAGAATTCAAACAATTTTAAAAATATAAAATTAGCACTCTGTATAGTACAAGGGGAATAATATGCATTCATTTCTAAGCTACTACTTTGAAAAATTTAAAATTCTCTTTTTCAAGTTGTAAAGCTTCAATAATTTATAGTTTGAATCTAGATCTGTCTATAGTAGTGTGATTCATATTTTACAAGTGGACCACATTTGAGATTAGTAATGATCCATTTCTTGGTTTCACTTTAGCTTTCCATGTATTAGTTCCCACCACTTCTTTTCAATTTAGCAAGTCATATGAAATCTTAGTGATGCTCAACATTTTGCTTGCACTTTAGTGAACCATTTTTTTGGTTCCCATCTCTTCAAGCATTAAAGATTACTCTATGAGGTTTAAATCATAAAATATTTCTAACTCAAGCATATTCAATGATTCTTAAAACTGTTATTATCACTCTCAATTCACTAGATGTTAAACACTTATCTACATGACTCAACAAGGGGACATGTACATATCCATGACAAATATAAAGAGTGTATACATACTTAGGTTTGCATTTACTTTAATCTATTAATTTTATGCATCACTAGAATAAATGGGGTAGGGGGAATGTAGACACTTAAATTTAATCAAAAAATACTTGACAATGCTTGTCCTTAACACCTTTACCTTGCTTGGCCGATTTACCATTATGATAAGTTGTAATATCTAAGAGAGCCTTTAGAGTCTTATAATTAATAAGAACATAATCTAAATTTCCATTTCATCCCTTTTCACAAAATAATTTATTGTCACTCTTGTTTCATATGCCTCTATCATTTTAGGACAAGTCTATGCTAGGATAACAAAGGTGCACCATTCACTTTTCCAATAGTGAAAACTTGTCTCCCACACTCTAATGACTATATTTTCAAAATGACATGCTTTCTATCAGCTTTTACATGCATATCAATATGTTAGTTATTGGAAACATTTAAAATATTTATCTATAAAATCACATCAAGGGTCACACTTGAAATGACCTAACATTCTCTTATAATGAACTTATATTTATGATTTCAAAAGCATATATTTTCTAAGTAAATATCCCTATTTTAATTTTACTACAATTTTATAGTCATTTTCCAAGTCTAACATTATTTATTATAGGTTGAGGGCATCCCTTATCAAGCCTTCTAATCAAAATTTCTAGTTCCATTTATATGATCTTCCCTAAAGAGATAATTACATTGACCTGAGACATTTTATAATATGTGGACAACACTCAGTCAATAAAGGGTTTTTTTAAGAATAGTTTGACCATTCCTACTTCCTCTCTTTTCCCATTTTTTCATTTTATCTCCTTTTGTGTACTTATGTAGGATTAGGATTCTAATTTTACATGTCTTTCATGCATCAATTTAGGCTCAACATAGAAATAATACACATACTAACATAAGCAAACAAATCCAAATTTTAAAATCTAACACAGTCTATTAGGATAAAGTCAAAGTTCATAGACAATAATTCATTGCATTGCCTCCTACAAACTTGTCCCAGTAGACAATGAGTCACAATTTTTTAATACATCTATGTTTTGAGGTCTTTCTATACAATCATAGTCTATAGAATGTTAATATAATCTAAAAATATAACTTTCAAGGACAATTATCTAACATTAACCATAGTTTCATTTTTTAGCAAATTTAAAAATTCTATAAATTCTATACATCTCTTTATTTTATTGTATTATGTCTTATATATCATCTCAAATCAGATTTCAATAGTTTACATTTTCATTTAGAGTTAATTGTAATTCATAATTAATTATAATGTAAACATGTGGGATAGTGTTTAGGGAAAGGTATATAACAACACTAAATTATGGAACTAAAAAAGCATCTGATAAATGAATAACTAAAAGTACCATATACATACCTTGACTTAAATTTGCATTGAATGACTACATGAAATACCATAGTATCGATCATGGAGGGTGTAGTAAATAAATTTAGAAATATTAAGGGCACAAGGCTAAAAACATTTAGAAAAATTGGCAAGCCGATGTTGATAAGATTATATTAGAACCAAAAGATCTAAAGAAGCAGATAAAAATAAAGGAAAATCCATAAGCAAAAATTCCAAGGCTAGTTTGGATTTAAAAACCCCAAAAATGCATCAGAGTAAGATAAGTTAAAAATACAAATCAAACAAATGATACAAATAATTGTTTTATGATAAAAATAAACCAAAAACAAACACAAATATCAAATATCAAAAAGAGTAGAAAGCACCATATGGCCCACAAAATAGTTAAACATAAAATGGAAAACATGACCAAATGGCCTACAAAATGTGAATATAGATATAAAGGTCATAAAAATAACTAAGAGAAATCCTAGAAATATAATTCAATTACCAAGAGAGCATCTCACAACAAATCAAAGATGCAACTTCTATTATGAGGATGGAAATTATAGAATTTCCATAATGCTAACATGTCTAAAAGAGATGGAGAATAAGAATTAAATAAGACATAAGAGATTGATAAAAAAATTCCTAACAAGGGGGAAATAATGGAGGTTAGAAAAAGAGGGCATCACCATGGTGAAAAATTGGTCTTTATCAAAAACAAGATATTATGATCATGTTGGCAAGACTGAAAGTTTTCAACATCAATGGCCCTATAGAGCCCTATCTAGAAAACATAAGCTTAGGCTAACTAGTGAAGATTAGATATCATCCCATGAAGGTTGGCATACATGAAAATTAAAAAGAGTTTACATTCAAAAAATGTGTTCCCCAATCCTCAAGACCCCTTATAGATTAGTTGGTCTAATGTGAATATTATCTACTTGTGTGAGAAAGTAGGTAGCACTAGATTGTAAGAATATATAATGATGTAATGAGACCTCATACCCTAGTCTAGTGGTTTATCACACCCTAATGGGTCTTGGATTTATAATGAGTCTAACTTTGGATTTTGATCTTTGACTAGAATAGGAAATGTGCCAAAAATATCACATCTCTTAACGTGATAAGAATTTTAAGATTTTATTTGCCTTTGAACATTGCCTTTTTTTATGATATGGATTTTATATCTTTTGGGTATTTATATTTTCCTCCTCCATAAAGATTTGGAAAAGCTAAAAATGGGTGAAAAATATGACTATCATAAAAGAGATTACACTTGAGGACTTCTAGACTTCAATCATAAAAAAGAGTGCAATATTGAAACTAAACTTGTTGATCCCAAGAGGAAATGAAAAATATAAGGAGTCGTGGAAATTAGCATATAAATATTGGGTTACTCCAATTGCACAAAATGTGTAAAGGGATAATGGTATGATGATATATAGGTATGAATCATCATCATAAGAAAATGTAAAATATGGATGAGGACATGAATATAGACTACTATAGTTTTACCAAAAAATAATATGACTTAATATAGGTGAGAAAAATACTACTCTCAACCATTGCCTTATCTTTTTAATAAGAGACCTAGCTAAGGTTGGAAGTGAAAGTAATCTATGTAGAAAATAATGGGAGTTTGTGATGAAGACCTAGTTAAATCCCCAAGTCTTACCATGGAAATCAAAAAATAAAAATCTAGGAAGCACAAATTAGATAAATCTATGAAGCATATAAAATATAACGAATGACCCAAAGGGTCTATATAGTTATAAAAGAGACCAACAAATCATAAAGGAAATATTGATTGATGAAAGGAAGAAGATTATTTTAAAAATAAAGATAAATAGGATGCACATTTTTAAGGAGGGTATATTTTATTCCCAAAGTCTTACTATGTAACTCACAAACTGAAAAACCAAGATGTGTAAAAATGATAAAATACTTAAGGACCAAACATAGTTATTAATTCCAATGAGAAAGAAACCCTGAGTTGTGTATATAGAATATGATTAAGATAAAATATAAGAGAGCCAAAGTATAACTTTTAAGAAATGTTAGCTCAAAAAAATTAAAATAACTATAATCGTGTAAGTAATATGTACAGGAAATGGAAAAGAATAAATATAAGTAAACTAAGAACATGGGTTAAGAAATATATTGTTTCAAGAATTTAGTGTTGGATGGTTCCTTGAAGATATGTCCTTCATTTTTATACAATCTATAATTTTCAGGTTTAATGATTTCCTTGACTAGGTAAGGACCCCACCATTTTTGTGTGTACTTTACCTCTTTTTTATGTGTGTAATCCAATTCAACACTAGGTCTCTGACATCGAAATTGAAAAATTTAAATATTTTTCCTTTGTTTTTTAGGAATAAATTTTTTGTATTGATATTTATGTTGTAAATCTTTCATATGTCACTCATAAAGTATATTTTGTAGACACCTAAATATGGACACCGATAACCTCCAACCAAGCTTTTGACCAATTTCCACCAAAATACACAATTTGGCCTAAAAACACTAAAGCGCATAAATGAGTTGAAATTTATATATTAAAGTGTTGATTTTGGATAGAGTATCATTAAATGGGGCAATGTAATTTATGGGCTAGCTAACTTTGATAAGATCATTTCGAGTCAAAATACCAATTTTACACCTAGGCTCTCTAAATTGCTATTTCCTATCAAATCTCTTACACAAGACATGTGCCTTTGTTATTTTCTATTGGTAACATCCTAAATGGGATAATGGATCCAATGCATCTAACATTGACTTCCAATTCCAATCTAGTCAAATTTTGGACCAATAATAAGGCATTCTAATCAATTCAAGTAATTTGTGTATAAAGTGCTTAATCATGCTTAAGAGATAATTAAACCAAATTAGAGCCTAATTAATAATTCCATGGAAACTTGTTGAATACTTGTTTTTGGAAATGAATATTGAATATCTACATCATTAGGTGACCTCATTTCTTGGGAAGACATCCCTAGGCCATAAATGCCATAAATATCAAGATTATGGGTCTCCTATGCCTCATAATGACCCTCCATTCCTCTTCAATTCCCCTTTTTACAATTTAATGATGAGTATAATATATATTTAATTCCAAAAAATTGAATTAATCCTCAACTACCCATCTTCATCTCAAGATGGACGGTTCAGGTTGATTCTGAGCAATGTCAAAAATCTATAAATATGAGGCCTTGCCTATTAAATTTTAAACTTAATTTGTGAAAATTTACCATGTAAAATTTATTCCAAGAGATATCACATGCCAAATTTATGATGCCAAAATATTGAGCCAAGCCAAGTAAAAGCCAAAAGGTGCCAAGGAAAAGAGGAGATATCCAAGCCTCCTTTGATGAAGACTTCATGAGCACAAGCTGAGCAAGCCACTACAACAAGCATTTGAAGCATCCAAGGAAGGTGAATGATTCTTATTTTTATTTATTTTTTAGTTGTGTTTTTCATTTTTTGTTATTAATCTCACCCTAGTAACTGGGCCTAGAGATGTATGCTAGTTAGTGTGTTTTTATCAATTTGTTTTCATTTTGGAACTAACATAATACTAATCACCTCTCTTGAGGCAAATTCCTAGTTCATAGGTTTAAAGTGTAAATGCAAGCTTCAAAAATCATTTCATCAGTAATGATGACATAAGGAGAGATGCAAAAATAGGGTAACTTTACTTCTAGTGTTAAAACAACTTTAGAATCATAAACTAATGAGAATGGAGTTACCTCGATAGAAACACAATAATCCCTAAGTACAGGGTATAGCTTGAGATGTTAGTCTGAATGAGAATCCCTATAATTTTTTTAAAAATTCATGTTAAATATTTTTTTTATGGTTTTTGCTTGGCCATTACATTGAGGGTGATAAGATGTGGATTTTTTTTGCGTAATTTTGAATTTCACACAAGTTTACTTCATATATTTGTTTTTAAAATTCCCACCATTATCATATATGATGGTGTGAGGAATTACAAAACAACATATGATGTTATTAAGGATAAATTTGGAAATAGTGACACTAGTCACATCAATAAGGGGCATAGTTTTCTACCCAATTGGTAAAGTACTTAGTAGAATTTATAATAAAGACATTGCCATCTTGTAATTAAGGGGCATAGCTTCAATGATATTTACTCCCCATATATAAATGGCTAGGGATATTTGAGGGTCTAAATCTTGGCCATAGAGACTAAATAATATCATCATGAAGGTGGCAAGGATCATGTTTTTTTGTAAATGTGATGGTGAACTTTTTAAGATTAGGCCAATAGTATTCTATAAGTAAGCATTTTTAGGATAAATCATGTCTGATATAATAGCCACCATAAATTCCCCCATTTTCTTGCTTAAGAGGAAAAAGGATTTTTTTCTTGAGAAACACAATAGAGTAGGGGTACCTTTGGCATTACGATAGTAAAAGGTATTATGTTTAAGAACAAATTTAAATTCTTACTTTCAGAGTTAGTATTTTCATTAGAATTAGCCTTGGGAGGATAAGTATGATGTTCAATATATTTAATGATGTATTTATACCATAAGATTTTATAAGGAGTGACAACTTTTGGAAAATGAGAGAATCATCCCTAGACACTAACATAGATGGATATTTCCTCATGTGGATGAGGGACTGTAAATCATGTAGTGCCTGATGAAGATGAAAGAGAGAATTTAAAGTAACAAGATAGTAGGCTTTAACATTTTTCTCCATGTAATTACTTCAATGGTGAGATAAAAAACTCTTTAGAAAGGGTAGTAAGAATTGATGATATGTTATAGGGTTTTCACTTTTTCATTATTAAGAACCTTGATTTAATGATGTATAAGTTGTGAATAAAATAAATCATGTAAGCATGAAATGTGTTATTGATTTTTTCTTGCATCCATATGATGAGATATTTTTATATATACATGTTATTAGTAACATAAAATTTCAATATAAAATCTAAAGGAATTATTTTTCCATAAATATCAGCCAGGACACATCCTGGCCTACCTCTTTGAAGGAACTTGGCTTCATCAAAATGAAGTGTCATGGTATGCTTGTGAAATCCAATGATAACATTAGGTAGTATTTATAAGGTAGATTTCATATATAGTTGATAGTTTTAGACTACCATTTTAGGTTCTTCAAGGTCATAAACTTTGAGATTAGTCATGAAATTGTGGAAGTAATATTTAAGGGAAATATCTTGATCAATGCTTTCCATCAAGAGGACATCCTCATTAGGAATAATATCCTAAATGTGGCATTGATTTTATATATGTGTGGTAGTAAGTTGATATGATATCACTTGGCCTTTGACTTATTTTTGAGTAATAATCATAAGGTCAAATTCCATCAATTATACCATTTATTTTCCAATTTGATCTTCAGGCAAGAAATACTTGGAGAAGAAATGATGAAGGGGATTAAAATGGACTAAGACATAGGTAGTTTGATAAATAATATATTGTTTAAGATTTTCAATGGAAAATTATATTTTGAGGCAATCATGCTCTAATTTTTGTGTAGTGGGTCTCATTTCTATCAAAGCATGACTAATGTAATACATAACATATTATTTGCCAAAACCATCTTGTTGTGTAAGCATTACCCCAACTCAGATGGGGATAGATAATGTATACAAGATGAGAGGGTGAACACTTGAATGCGGTATTAAAATAGGAGGATGAAGTAAATATTTTATCAATCATTGGTCTATTAAGTGCAACACTTTTTTTGAGAAGTGAGTTTACCTAATATGTATGGTAAGCTAATTCTGGAACAAATTTTTGAATTACCCCAAGTATCCCATGATAAGTATGTATGTATATAATGGATAAATTGAGGTTCATGTTAATAATAACATTTATCTTATAGGGATCCACATAAATCCCTCATAGTGACACTAATAATCCTATAAGTTTTCTAGAGGTAACACTAAAAACATACTTATGAGTATTAATCTTAATTTTGTATTGAATATGGTGATCAAAGATGATATATAAGGTGTGAAGATTATGTTAAAGGAGTGAATAAGACTCAAAATTTAGGATATCATTAGGAATCCATAACCACAGTACTCAAGATATTGTAATGAAAAATATACATAATATTATTACATAGAATAATATTACAAGATACAAAATATAGATGTTATTTGTTGTGATATCAGTAAAATGTGCACATGCCAAGGGAATAAATATATAAAAAAGGAACCATCCCTAAAAATATATAATGTTCCATATGCTAGAGAATTATTGATAAATTATAACAACCAGAAGTCACACTCCAAATGGCAAGTTCCCAATACATCGAGTACATTCTAGTGACTGGCACATTCTAGGTGTGTGACACACATGCACATACCAAATTAATAATTAATAATAAATTAAGATACCTAAGTAATTTTTGCTTACCTAAATAAACTTAACTAATGATTCATGAATAACTAATTTCATCAATACCCCACCTTAATTGCAACTTAGGGAGTGTAGAATATAAAAAACAAGAGTCTCAAAATCCATAAAAAAGAATAGGTCCTGACAATAAGTCCATTTTAGGTACCTATGTAAAATCAATAAAAATAACCCAAGGATGAATTTATCAATCCCCCCCCCCCCCCCCCCCGCTCCTAATGAAAAATTGGTTGAAAGTGATGGTAAGTGATGTCTCCAATAAGTGATAAAATTAAATTAGGTGATGAGTGGCCAAAAAAGTGAAAGCAGGAACATAATAGAACCTCCAAAAATACTTCATTGTCATTAAGAACCATCACCAAGGTTTCTAAAAAAACTACTCAAAGAATCAAGTGGATCAAAAAGTATCCCATGAACTTAATTAACACAAGTTATCTATCAAGATTCCACTACTCAAACACAAAACAAAATCACATTGAGCTTTATTAGATGAGCTCCTAACTAAGAGGAGACTATCAAAAGGTGTTAGAAATTCAAGATGGAGTTCACCAACTAAAAGAGAAAATATGGTGCCTAGGGTTACTAAATAAATTCACACAATCCCGAATAAATAAAAAGGGTGGAGTGATAAATCATGTATGAGTACACAAAATTACAATAGTGAAAAGGATGCAAATAATAAAGCATCCACATGTAAGGAAAAAACAAGGCTATAGTAGCAAACTCCCCATGGCCTATCTTAGTGTAGACAAAAATAAATTTTAATGAAAATGAGACATGATAATACTCATATGGGTTTTGTCAAACAATGTTTGATTAGATACCCATTTATAAATGAGGAATTTAAAAAAAAATGCAAAGGTGCTAAAAATAAGGAAATCACGTGTTAATCAATAGAATATGGTCTTGGTGGTGATAGAATAGTCATAATTAAAATATCAATATATATAACAGAATAAAAAATAAAATAGATGAATTTCCATCAATAAATTTGATCTTAAGAAGCAGGAAGAACAATGTGTGGATGAAGACGTTGAATGGAAAAGGTGCCTCACGTGTAAATTCCTCTCAATAAACATTGTCGACACCACCAAGAGTAATCAAATATACATCCTAGATGAATGTAAATTGAGGATGAAGATGAAAGTGAAAGACTAGGTGTGAAGTGTACAAATGAACTAGGTAAGGAATTAGAATAGGTGTTAGGTTCATCAAGCTTCACAAAAGTAGTCTCATGATGCTTAGAGATCATATGTTGATCAGAATCTTCATGAATATTAGAGGGTAAAAATAGTGGACATCTATCATCATGTAGTCTCATAGATAGCTCACTTATAGAATAACCAACACCATGGCATAGCTTCCATTTAATAGGATAAATAAGAGAAACTATACCCTATGAATATCTACCAAGACCTATGCTAGTATATCCAATGGAACAAAACATGCAAGAACCAAATCCAATAGTATATTTCTCAAAATAACCAATCAAGTAATCAAGTTAATATAAAATGGGGCTATTAGTAAAAATATCACTCACATTTAATTTGAGTGAATATTATAATGTGCATTATTATGTGAGTAATAATTCACTAGGAGTTATATTGACTTAGTTATTAGAGAATGTTAATTAAGAGTCATATTATTGTGTGTAAAAACAATATTATGCATATAGGTTTGATATGATTAGAGAGTATTCATAGGGATATGATGAGTCATATATGGAGATATGATTCTTCCTATTTATAAGAAATACTTTTCCTATTTATGTAAAGCCTGAATGATTTAAAATAGTGAATAGAGTAATATATTATGTGTTCAAATATTTTCTCTAAGTATTTGTCTTTATATTGGTTTGTATGAGATAAATATCCATATAAGCTCCTACAAAATCTATTAGACAGCATAATTTTCAAAAGTATGAGCATAAGGCTCATAATCAAAAAAAATTGTGAGAGAAATATCAAATGTAGATTATGCATCATTAGGAGTAATATAATTAATCTCATAAACTAATAAATCAAGGTCGGTGGGCACAAGGGCAGTGACTGATGGTGGACCAAATACATGAGAATATATGCCAAACATATAAATTTGATGCTATAAATATATAATTTGGTGTTGTAGTGAATGTATGAGGGTGTATTTGTCAGAAATAAGGGTGAAAAGAAGAGAATTTTCTTTTTTAGTTTCCCTATTATATTCCAAAAAATTGATTGTCTTCCTCAATGAACATATCTCAAATAATAACATGTCAATTTATAACATAAGTGTGTGTAGGTTCAGAGAAGAATCCATAGTAGGAAAAATAGGTAAAAACATACATAAGAAGAGGAAATTTATATCCAAAAGATACAGGCATCAGGTACCACCAACAATGCATCCATCAATAATAAAAAAGAGCCTCTCAATAGATGGAAAACATTGGGTATCACTAAAAATGTATCTATAAATGAAATGATAGTGACACAAGAAGGTAGAAGGTACAATAATGGATAAGGAGGAATAAAAAAATGGACCAAAAGGCCAAAAAACCCTTCTTAGGACAAATGATGGCCCTCTTAAAAATATAACACCTTTTTTAATAAGTTGGCACCTTTTACAATTTTCTTCCATAAAAATTAACTAATTTTTCCTCCACTTATAAAATACCCTTTAAAAAATTAAATTACCACCACTTAAATCACTTTTTTACAAAACTTACCACCCCTAAAATCAATTTGAATACAACTGTTTACTCATGAAATATTAAAAAGGAAACATTATGGATTTTAGGGAATGGTGGGTCATAGAGAGAATAATTCATGATGAATTAAGTTTAAGTACAAATGTTCATTTGAAAAGCTACAATTATAAAACATAAGTAAACTACTCCCATAATATAAGTTTATAAATGAATTAAACACTTTTCTAGGTATATAACAGGTAGTGAGATTCAAACTGGAGATATTTTTGGATGCATAGGTAAGAAAATAAGTGAAATAATGAGCACTCTACAAAGAATTTATGCAAATATAGATTAGAGGGGAAAAATAGAACAATACAAACTTATACTCACATCCATTCTATCCAAAAGTAATGTTTAAAATGTCACATACTTCATTGATCACATGGTGTCTAATGATGTACCATTTATGGCTTCGAGGTAATTATTGAAAATATTTTCTCAGGGGCTGAATAAATTGGAACCTAAAGCTCATAAGGATGATAGTACTATGTTATTATTGTAAGGAGATAGTTATGACTCTGTGGAGAACCAGAACTATAAGCTACTAGCCAATGTCAGACATAATAGCCTTGGGTATTAGATTTGAATGAATAAGAGGATGAAAGATTAATGACTAAGCATAAACCAAGAAAGTTTTTTAACTTCAATCCAAGCTTGAGTCTAGATTAAAAAAACTTGAAGGAAGAACTTTCAGATAATTTTATAGATCTACAAATAATAAGACAAAATTAGAGCCTTATGATAGAGAGAAATAAAGATGCATGTGGCTTTTTAATGAACTAAAAAGGCATACAATCTATCTATAGATTAAACTATGGGGAAATAATATACATAAATAAAAATTCAACTAAATTCTTATGAGCATGTAAAAAAATGCCAAAAAATGTAGAAAGGCCATAGTGTCTAGTAGTAACACATGAATATGGTAAGATCTAACATGAATGTAAACCTGTTGAATTATTTTCTCTAAGTGTTGATTCAAAAACCTCAAACCAATCCAATGCAAGATCCCAACCATTCAAAATAGGTATGATTAAAACTGATCCATATAAATACTATATGGATTGGTATGGTTGGGGTAGTAACAAAAATAATTCATTGAGAAATGGTTGTAGAAGGTGTTCTGATACCATGAAGGGGTGAATAAGACTCAAAAGATAGGATCTCAACTGCAAGCCATAACCATGATAAAGATAGCACAATGAAAAATATACATAATATTATTACAAAGAATAATATAACAAGATGTAAAATATATATGTTATATGTTGTGTTCTCTAAAACATGTGCACATGTTGAGGTAATAAATAGATGAACAAGGAGCTATCCCTAAAAATATATAATGTGACCTATGCTAGAACATTATTGATAAATTAGACAGCCAAAATTTACCCTCAACATGGAAAGTGCCTAAAAATTCAAGAACATTCTAGTAATTGGAACTTTCTATGTGTGTGACACATGTGCACATACTAATTTAACAATTAATAATTAATTAAACTACCTAAGTAATTAATACTTACCTAAATAAAATTAATTAATGGTATGCAAATAATTAATTGCACCAATAAATTCTCATCCTACTTGGATTTATCTATAAGGTCATTAACATAGGTTTCGACTATTTTGTGGATGATGTCATGAAAAAAGTGAGTCATTACACATTGTTAAGTTGATTCAACATTTTAAAGGCCTGAAAGGCAAATTAACATGGAAATAACTTCATACTCAGTAGTAAAGGTGGTAATATGTTGATCTTCAAGGTAATGTGAATTTTAATGTATTTTGAGAAACCATCAATGAAGGAAAACATATCATATCTAGATGTGGAATAAATAGTAACATCAATTGAAGGTAGATGAAAATTATCCTTAGGGCATGCTAAGTTAATATTATAAAGTTAATAAAAATAAAAATGACCATAGTGAGTTTCTTATGAATGGGTATCATGTTGGATACCCATTCAGAGTAATCTACAAGTCAGATAAACTTAGCATCTAGAAGCTGAATGAATTATTTGTGACATAAAGTGTAAATTTTAGGAGGGAACTACCATTGATTTTGGTGAATGCTTTCACTTAGATAAGTTACAATGTTATGAAAAATTATGCTAGGTTCTATACTAAGAATATAATTATAATAGCTTGCAAATAATTTATGATATTTTTCTAGTAATAGGCTATAGTTAACTTTCTCTTCAGGGTGAATTTCTATAGAAATAAGGATAAATTTGGGATTTGTAATTATACCAAAGTTGACTGCTTGAGTTTCTTCAATAAGCATTGTAGTTCTATCTTAGAAAAGGTATGGTACAAAAGGAAACTGAGAAATAGGGTTAGGATTTGGTCAATAATAACAATGAATTTAATAAAGTGAGGATAAATTTTCTCAAAATTGACAAGTTTCTGATGTTGGCATGAAATTTTAAGATCTCTTACATGAAATAATTATAGGATATTTTTTTCACTAGGTTGCATAGGCAATGTGTCATAATATTTTACATCTACCTCAAGATCAATAATCTTATTGCCTTTGTTATCCAATTTTGAGTAGGTTGGTCTTATAATAGTCGTTGTGACATCCAAGATAATTTTTGGATCTTGAGGGAAATCACCTAATTTATTTTTTACATTAGTAGCCTCATCAATATAATATGGTATAGTAAATCAAGGTTGATCTATATCAAAATGGTTGATATAATTAGATGAAAAAGTAGTGATAATGATTGTATCGATCATGTCATTACAGTTAGAAGAATATGGGGATGTTATAGGAACTATATCAAAACTCTGTAATCATTTTCCAATGTAATTGTGACTTAAGTATTGAATTGTATCGTTACAGTTGTAAGATTGTGGAATAAGTTGAATTGTATCGGGTTGGTTGATATAGTAATCAGTGTTGGGAATTTTTTGAAATGTATTGGGTTGGTTGATTCAATTGATATTTATGGAGAATTCAAAATCTTTTTTTTACAACCCATGGAGTGTTTTACAATGGTGGGTTGATGGGAGGAACATAATCTTGAGGTTTATTCTTATCATCACTAGAGTTGGAATAAATATGAACCATATTGATTAAAGGCATGCATTTTAACAAAGGATTTTTTTAATGAATTACATCTAAGTTCTATGATTGGGCTTGGTAAAATATGTAATAATCATCAAATGATGGAAATATGTTAAATCATGAATAATTTGTTGAGAAATCTCATTGAAAGTATCTTTAAAAGATACACAAATTTGACTAAATGTTTGAGGGGGTAATGAGAAAGGGTCCTAAAAAAATGTTTCCACTTGAAGATCATTGCATACAAAATCATATTTTATATAATAAATTTCATGGTCATTTCAAGGTGGTGGGATTTCAATATCATAATCTAGCAATGGAATTATCCTATCTCATGGTAAGAGAGATGGAGGAGTCCATTCCACTATATGAGGAGGTAATCTAGTGGTGTTACAAATGGTGTGTATCTCATTGGGTTCATGATCATCAGAATTATCAAAAGTATCTCATAAATCATGATGCATTTTGGCGAGCTCATGAAGAGGGGGAATATTGATATGGGGAATGATTAGGATACAATATTGTGTTTTAGGATTATGTAATTTTAGACACCATGGGTTGGGGTTGGATTCATGCTTATAAGGTTTGCTTTTGTGATTGAACTTAATACATTGGCTACTAGATGAGGCCATAGATTGCATGCAATGATTCCAAGGATGAAATAAAATAATATTATAATATAATAGATGATCTAAAACCATAACTTGGTGCATACTATTTTGAGCCCAATAGTGAGTGGGATATAAATGCAACCAAGATGTTTTTTATTAGTTTTATCAAATCCATAGTATGTAAGTCTAGATTGTTTGAGGTCATTTTTGGAGTATCTTAATTGTTGGATTAGCCAAAGGGAAGTGACATTAATTCCCAAACCTTCATACACTAAAATTTTCCTTATAAGAGTATTGTTGATCACAATATTAATAAAGAGAGGTGGTTCATTATCTCTAAAAAGGAATTCATCATTAATCATGTCTTTTTTGGAAACTCTATGGAAATTTTCTTAGATAAAGAAGGATGAGAAATGGTTTCGATAGTATGTACTTATGTAGGGGTGAGGCCTTCATATGGTTTGGGAGGTGGTTCAATTTTATTATATGGGGATTCTTATATATTTTATAATTTTTGCACGAGAATTTTTCATGATATGGTGATGTTATCATGAGTTGCATTAAATGAATATTGTAAGTCATGGAATCAAGTTCATCTAATAAGTTCCATTGTGATTTTTAATTATAACCATAATGATATTTATCTTGATTAGTGGTAGTGACTTCAAGAGGTAGTTTATTAGAAGGATTGGATGCTCTAGGTTGAGGCTCCAATGGTAGAACATGTTCATCATTAAGTAGTAAATTAGAAGAAGATGTACTGGTAGAGTATCCTTAAGAAGTTGTTCTCTAGGGGAAATATTTATAGGTTTAGTGATGAGATATTTGTGAGTAGGATTATTACATTGCTTAACCTTTTACACATTCACAATTTTTTATTTATTTTAATAGTGATCATAGTCATCATCAATATCACAAGTGAATTTGTTTGAATGTTGTGTATTGGGATCAGATGTTTGAGAAGATTTTGATATTTTTGGTTTTTTATTTAGGATGATAAGATTTGTTTTTAAAGGATTTTAGTTATTATTTATGAAATTATTTGATGATGAGTTAATGATTAAATTTTCCCCCTAAAATGGTATCTACTACATTTTTTGGAATGAATGACATGTCTCATCAGAGTGACCAATATTGGCATGGAACCGACAAAACTTGTTAGGATCATACCATGATGTGTGTGTGTGTGGTTGGGGGGGTCGGGGGGGAGTGGGGGGGGGTGTACGATGGGGGGTAGAATACTAAATGTATGGTTAACATGGACATAATGATGACTTAATTTATTTCATACTAAAGGGAGGGTG
The DNA here is from genome assembly GCA_037957365.1 of Torreya grandis. Taxonomy (NCBI): domain Eukaryota; kingdom Viridiplantae; phylum Streptophyta; class Pinopsida; order Cupressales; family Taxaceae; genus Torreya; species Torreya grandis. The sequence goes on from JARHVA010000102.1 coordinate 6,907,505, forward strand.
GGATGGAAGTTTATTATTTGAATAGGATGTTCCCTCTTTAGATTGGGGATGCTTACTTTGAAAATAATTAGTATTGATTGCATTGGTCAAGGTTTGAAAATATTATTTTTTGGTGTTTTTAGATGGTTCAAATTGGGTCATTTAGGAGAGAAGATCCTAAATTTGTATTGTAAAAAGGCCTTAAGAATGACAACAAAGAATTTGAATATATTTTAATTACTCATGTTATGGTCATAGTTATGTACTGATTATTTCCATTTGATGAAATCATTTCAAAATTCATTAGGAAGTTTATTAACATTAATAAATTTACTAATTCTATTTTTAGGAAGTTAATTATGTTAGAATTTCTTAACTAAATCATTGACTACGTATTCTAATTATTTAATGGAATGTCTGGGAATTTTATTATACCATTATAGTGTATCTCTAACAAAGGTTTAGCTAGAAGTTTGGTAGCAATATAAATGTTGGTTTTAACCCATTCCTTATAAATATTTCCAAACTATTTAAGATGTAATGCAAGATCATTAGTTTCATCATATTTTATGGTTAGATAATATATTGCAATATCCATAAACATAATGAAAGGAGCTAAAGGCTCATTTTGATAATTTTAAAGCATCTTATTACAAATTAGTGGTTTATATATAAGGTTTCCATTATCATACCTAAGAGGGGTAGGGATGTAATGTTGATTGGGTTACTTCATGATGATTTGATTAGTTTGATTAGAAAATTTTAAGATTTGATTTTGTATTTGAAGGATTTGATTGCTACTCTTACATAAGAGTCATTTATTGAATCATTTTTTCTAAGATTTATGTGGAATATAGAGGATTATTGGAAGTGGGGTTGGGATTTTGATTGAATTTAGGTGGAGAATCAAAATTAGATGTAGGATTCCCAAATTTGGTATTGGTGTCCCCAATTGTTGTAGTGGATGGGGGAATTTTAATAAGGCTTCCATTATTATTTGGAGTATAAATGGTGTTATCATCAAGGATATTAATAAGTTTTTCAAGATCTCCTAGATTTAAAGTTAGGTTAATTTGAACCATGTTACATTTGATACATCTAGGATGAGGTTGAGATACATTTCACAATGAGGAATGACATCAATTTTAGGAAAAGAGGGGATGAAAGAGAAACACATTTATAATTTAAATGAATTAAGGATCACAATAAATATTATAATATGTGACATCATATGAAGAAGTCTAAAAATTTGATGTGGAAGAAGGTTGATCGAATGAAGTAGATGTTATTAGGTAGGCCAATACAATTGGTTATTGAGTTTGGATAAATAGACTATATCAAATTTGCTAATAAAATTAGACATTGAGTTTAGAAATAATGATTGTATTGGGTAGGCCAATATAGTTTGGTAAAAATGTGGTATTACTAGTAGTTGAATAAAAGTATTGTATTAAACTAGGTGATTAGCAAGAAATAAACTAAATTAAGATGGCCAATAAAGTATGGTCATAAAAAAACTATATGGGGTTGGCCAATGTAGTTGTAAAAATGCATAAAATGGTATCAAGATAGATAAAAAAAGTTGTCAAAAAACACAAAATGGTATTGGGTTGACCAATATAGTCTATAAAATTAAAAATCTAAAAAATTATTCAAATGATAACAAATCAAAGAAAGAAGGTATTACTAAGCTAGATGTGTTTGATTTGTAGGCTCTAAAATATATTGATCCCGAGCATGAATAGTGATCAAGGCCCAAAGGGAACTGAATACAAATAATTTTATTATCCCATAGCTACACTATCCCATTTATGAGGTACATTGAGAGTAAGTTCTTAGGGTTAACTGCTTACAATGTACTAAAAAATCAAACAACTAAAATGCTTCCTATTCACTAAAAAATAACACCATAGGCACTTCTAATATACCATGAGGTACATGGAAGCTAAATTTCATATATTGTGTTTTCTAATGGCTTGAGTATTAGGGAAGTACACCCCACACCACACACGATGGCTCAAGTAAAATTGATGAAATTTTTTCCTAGAATGATAGCTCATATGAGTTTTACAACTACGAGAGCACCATTATAGGAAAACAAAAATAATAAAGAAGATTCAAATTAAAAGTGAAATATACAACATGAAATGAAATAAACATACACTCAAAATGGTGTCATTCTGGATGATACAGTAGGGAAAAAACTTTATAAAACAAAATTATATCAATTAGGATGATATAATTGGTATAAGACATAGAATTGTAATTGGATAGTAGACATTATTAGTATAAGATGCATAACTATATCAATTTGGATAATAAAGTTATGGAACTATATTGGTATGATTGATATAATTGCTAAGACTAAGAATTTTTTTTTTTTGGTTGATATAATTAAATTTAAAGATATATTTTGAAGATGTTGTTAAGAATCTAAAAGTATAAGCATGATATTGATCTAACCAAAGGTAGGATAAGATTCATGTTAGATTCACCAAAATGTATGCATGGGCTATGATGACCTACAGCTATATTATTTCTCTATATATATTAAGACTCAAATAAGATCAATCAATATAGCTTGCATATACTTGGATGATCAGGTAAGGACCTATAATATCTAAATGCCTATTATAGGGTAATGTACACTCAAATTTCAATAGGTAGTGGTTCCAAATCCTAAGCCTACAACATAGGGTATAGTTATCATTAGGGCTCAATTATGACTAAGTGATTATAAAGGTAAAAGTAAAAGTAAATTATTGGTAAGTGATTGTAAATAAGGTAAGGCAAAATATTCAACCAAATTAGGGTATATGAAACCTAAGGTGATAATTTACAAGCTTAAGAAACTCTATATCTACAGAAACTCATTTCATAGAAGGAATAACCTAAGTATGTATATGTGTGTGTGTGTGTACACACACACACACACATCCACAAAAGTAAACAACATTTAATATACTAAGTAAATGAAAGAGTGTATGTATATAAATTATTACCTTTGGGTGGACTCATTGACACTTCAATCTCCCCCTTTAGGTAAAGTGGCACTTTGAATGAGATGTTGTAGGTTGAATATCTCAAATCGTAAGATAAAGACCTAGTATCCTTAGTAATTCCAAATACCTCTATTATTGAGCTTCAATAACACCATAAGACAAGACCTCCAAGATAAGGGTCTAAATTTATAACTCTCCCAAATACTACTTAGGGGGAAAATGAAAGCACAAATAGAGTGTATGAATTTGATATATGTTTTAGGAATGAAATATGAGCCATATATATATATATGGGTCCAATACCCAAAACTAACCTTGAACTCTAAATCAATGGTCTCAACCAAGCCAATACAGTTGAAATATATCAACTTACTCAATACAATATCATCTAGAATAATAGAGTAAAAATGATAAAATACATACTCAAAGATATATCAAGTTAGATAATATAATACAAGGGAATCATAACACAAATTTAGTTCAGTACAGTAGGATATAGGTAAATTAGCAAATATATATGTGAAAATTAGATGGAAAGGTAAGATAGAAAGAGACTTAGAGGAGAATAGACTCATAAAAGTGATGGTATGACATAATTATATACAAAAATCTCTCACAAAGTGCCATGATTCGATCCCACCCCATTCCCAGTACACCCTTTAAGGCATGCAATAGGGGATATTTATATGCCAACAATTTCTTACAAGATAAAAGTGTTAATATGTATTAAAGTGAAAAATATCATGTGTATACACCCTATATACATAAAAACCAAAATCAAGATCCATTTTACATGAAAAATAACAATAAAATCCACATTTTATAATAGTCATTTAATAGTTTCAATAAATATTTCATAGTCCAGACATTATTATTTTTGAGATAATGCTTTCATGTTGAAAGCATATATTATATTAACATAATAAATAAAACCCTACTTGTACATATCCATACCTAGTTGGAAGGGACATTCCCAAGAGCTTATAATGATGTTAATACATGCTCATAAATATAATTCATGCATTCAAACCCGTGTTCTTCCTTATAAATACATAACATTTAGTTTCTTAAATAGTATTTATATAACCATGTCATTAATATTTTCTAATATATTGGTTATGGTTTGCATTAAAATGTTGTATGGCTTATTTGTGTTCTACCCTAGTACTTATCCCAAAATTACTCCAAAAAATATATAGATATATAGGTAAATGTACATCCATAAACTAGTACAATCCATATTAAATAAGACTCATGGTCATGAAGGAATCTTGTCCTTTATTAAAAACCTTTATGATATGCCAATAAATATACATTAGTAAGGTGTTTTAGTATCTATCAATTCCAAGGGGTGATGAAGAGTAGAGTAGCTAGGGGAACATTTGTTGAGGAGCAAGTGATCAACAAGGGTGACTAACTAGCTAGGGGTTCATGCATACATGAGTGCATCTAGGGAAGAATGCAAATGGAGGGAGAAATGGGATGAGATTCTTGATAGCAAGGTCATGGATTTAATTGGTGTAGGTATATATAAAAAGGGAGCCAAGGGGAAGATTTAATCAGTGAGGAAGCCATTCAGGGGCTCAATGGTGCCTATGTGAAATATGGAGTAGGTAGGCAGGAGAAAAATAGGGAAAAGAAGTGTTTGAATCATAAGAATCAGACCATCCTTAGGGATTTGAGGGTAGAAAATGAGTTATATTTTATCATGTCTTCTCGTTAGGTATGTTTGATAGGGGTGATGAATAACTTAATTTTATCTTCTTTTATAAATTCTTCAAATCACTTCCATTCATGTGGTGACTTATGCAAATAGAAAATACTTTGGGTTAAGCCTAATTCCTCTCTAAATTTCATCTCAGTTCCATCCAATCAAATATTTAGTGTTTAAGATGGATTATATGGGGAATGATATCTTACAGTAAGGTTTTGATGAGGGAATGGTGTTAAAATCATAGATCAAGGATAATTAGAAGAAGGCTCCTCTTGATCATAACCTTGAGACAAATATTTACCTAGGACATATCCCTCTCAATTTGGATAATGTGGTAGCTAAAGTGTGATTTTCAAAAGAGGATTTGAATTAATCTTAAAATAAGGTGGAGATTTGATCCCTAATTAGAAAATTTATAGGTAAGAGAACATCTCTTTTTGAAGTTCTCAGTTGGATGGAAACTATTTGTTTGGGTGTTTTCCACCTTATTTTGATCGAGTTAAATAATGGGTTTTTCATGTTCAATTTTCACTCTCAAAAGAACCAAAATTTTGTTTGGTTACGTGGTTTATGGTTCTATGGAAAATATGGGTTAATTATTTGCCAATGGAAGCCATTTTTTATCTTTTTACATAAATTTTTGATAGGGTACTAGTTTGGACTAGGTTTTATAATCTCCCTTTGCTCTTGAGAAATCCTTGTTCCATCCAAATTTTGGCATAGCAAGTTGGTTCATTTGTAATAATTGACCCAAACATTGATGGTATCCAATATTTATTTGATATAGTGTGAATTATTATATATTATACATATTTGGTGGTTAAAAATATTCATATTTATTCTAAGAAATGGAATTGGTTTCAATATGTGGATATGGAAGGGTTGGCCTTCATGTGCTTCTAGTGTAACATAATTAGACATTAAATTTTAGATTGATCCTTTCCCAAAACATCTAGTGTAACAAGTATCACAAATGGGTCGTGAAAGAAAGATATATAGAAGGGTTGGGTAGAGACAAGGTTGAAGAGTTAGCTTCTACTCCTTGTAAGGATGTAGAGGAGAGGAAGTTGGGAAATCAAGAATTGGTAGCAGTAGCAGACCCAAAGGCCATGGAGTAAAAAAATTAAGAAGTGGTAGAGATTTCAATATTTAAGGCCTTAAATCAAGATAAACCATCAAAATCATCTCTAATGGATGGTTACGAGCAAATATTTTTGCCTCCTCGTAGAGCTGATGGATTCTCTCAAAGACATGAGAATTTGAGAAAGTCAGTGTTGAGTAGAAAGGTGTGTTTTACGGAATCAAATTATATGGAAGATGAAGATTTTATTTTAGATTATGAATCATAGGATATTGATTCTCAACAAAGTTAATATGTAGTTTCTTGATAAATCCTCAATATCTCTCAAAGAGAATCAATGCTTACCAAACCAAATAGTGGTGTACCAAGGCATAGAGGGAGATAAACTAAAGCAGAGATATTGCAAATGGGTACTTAATGGACCATGGAGGCACTCTTCTCAAAAAGAAGGAGGTCACTTATGGATATTTCTTAAGATTATTCTTTTTTATTCAAGGAGATGCGAGTTAGTATTTATGTGCTTATGTATTACAAGGTTTCAGTGGCTCTACTAGGAATTAGGGCTTTTAGTTTCTTCTAGGCTTTAAAACTGTCCTTGGCTTAGTCACTATTTCTCAACAATTTTCAGATCCTTTTCTATTATTTTGGTTTTTTTAAGGGTGAGGGACCCACACAACCCTTTATACACACACACACACACACACACACACACACACACACACACACACACACACACACACACACACACACACACACACACACACACACACACATACATATAAATATAGATATACATATATACATATGCATATATACATATGTACATACATACATACATATATATATATATATATATATATATATATATATATATATATATATATATATATATATATATGCATATATATATGTGTGTGTATATATGTATATATATGTATATATATGTATATATATATATATATATATATATATATATATATACATATACATATATATATGCATATGTATATATATGTATATATATATATATATATATATATATATATATATATATATATATATACATATATATACATATATATATATATATATATAGATATATATATATATACACATATACATATACATGTGTGTGTGTGTGTGTGTGTGTGTGTGTGTGTATTTATGTATATGCATATGTATATGTATATATGTATATATATATGTATATATATATATACATATGCATATACATACATATACATATACATATACATATACATATACATATGCATATACATACATATACATATATAATACACATGGTCATGAAGTGATTTTGTCAACAAACCCTCATGTGTGTGATTAAGAGAGGGAAAATTTAACCTTCTATAGAATTTGCAAAGACAAGTGAAAAAATCATCTCAATCAAGGGAAATATGGGTTAAAATGGGCCTCCTAAGAAATCTTGGAACTAATAAATTTGTCTCTTATTTATAAATTAAATTAATAAAAATAAAACCAAATTACCTAACTGTACAAGTTAAATGGACCATGCATTTCTATAAAAATCCTAAAGAGAATATTTTTTAATAATTTATCTATTTTATATGAGATGTTTCTCTAAAAATTCAAGATTATACTTACTAAAAATATATACTTTCTAATTTCTATTTTTTAAATAAATCATTAGATTTTTTATTATAAAGTTTTTCTCTCCAAAAAGATAATTAACTTTTTAAGTAAAAAATAATTTTTTTTAGCTTCATATCAAAATTTCTAAAATAAATATATTATACTTTATAATTTATTAATTTAAAGTAGACATTTGAGTTTTCATTATAATTTATTTGTTTGTTTTTTTTATGATTATTTCCCTCTCAAAATTTATCACCCTCTATTTTGTAACATGAACATATGTTAGATGGTGAGTAAAATAAGTAGAGTCTAATTAACTATGGTGAGTTACTTTTTAGGATTTATTGAGTTTATTATAATTAGTAAAATTGTAATATTTTAGTTTTAGATGATGTCATTGTAATTTATATTTTCATATTTTAATTAGTTTACATAATGTTTAGGAGTCATGTTCCATAATTTAATGAATCTCTTGGTGAAACTTTTTATATGTAAATTTCCCTTAATTGGTCATAAGAGAGATCAAAGTTAGAATATCTCTAATACATGCCTATAAATGCAAAGGAAATGGATTGAATCTCACTAATCAAGCACGTTAACCTCCATAAAATTAAAACTCCAAAAACCCTAGATTAGATCTTTTGCACATTTATATAACGCAATCTCATCTCTAAATTACCCTACAAGGTCCCCTAAATCTTGGTCAAAAATGCATATATATAATTTTCTAAAAAACCCTAAAAGTTCCCATGTATGCAAAAATAAAAAAAAAGAAACATTTTTAAAATTGTACAAGGATTTTCTAACTGCAAGAGAAGTTTGCAAATTTTTCTAAACTCATGCCTTGATGTTAGCCATGTCTAAAACTATAAATATTTTTATTCCATATCCAATTCACAACCTTTCACCTATATACTTACCATAAAACACAAGGATTTTAGGCCAAATTATCTAATCCACCCAATTCAAGTTAAAACTCATGGTTGGAGTAACCATGAAAGAGTGAAAATCACTCTAAATAATTCTTTATGACCTATACCTTAGCAAAAACTAAAAATATTATAATAATTTTATGATCAAGGGGAAAGTATAAGGTTTTCCCTCACCAAGGCTTATAAGTAACACAATAAGATGTTCTAAGATCCACTTTATAAGGCATATTTATAAATTATTTGAGTTATTAAACCAATAATTATGTCAAATAATGACCTCAGAGTCTACATCAAAATTGTTCATAAACCAACAACAAATATTAATCCCTAATCACATATATATAATATAATAATTAATCTCTCATAATTAAAATACCAAGATCAAGAAGACAAAACATTACTATGCCACCTCAAATAACCAACATTCCTATATCACAACAACCATATAAAAAATCAATCACATGCCTATACATTAGAGAAAGTAACTATAAAAAATCAAAGAAATCTAGACAACACATACACATGTATAAACATGTGAGTTACAAGTTATAAACTCATAATAAATCCAACTAATAAATCATAGAATTAAATAACAATGTGGTGTGTGAGGTATCTTCATATCTTATAGAGACACCCATATTAGATCTGTCATGCCTCTCCTTAATGACACTCTCACTTTATACCTCACCATAATGAGGGGGTTTTAGTCTTATAGCTCCAACAATCCAAACTAAGACATTAGGGTTTGGCAAGGTGGTATATAGGGAACTTAAGCAAACACTAGAAGGCTAAAAAGGCTCAAGGATGCTATGGGCTACAGGGGACCTATAAAGGCTTTCAGGTTTGCTAGCTTACACCAAACTATAGGTAGACTTGTAAACAAGGTTAGGGCTAGCGTGATCAAGTGCACAAAGGATGTAGGTATCTCTAAAAAATATAACCACAATAAAACAAATAATAAGGGAGTGAAATTCAATGCATAAAGAATGAGAAAGCAAGCTATTTGAACAAGATAACACTACCAGGCATGAAATGTGTTTTAGAAACATGTAGTCCTATGAATTGAAATATGATTTCAAAAAGGAAATGACATTTTTAATAGAGAGAGATAGGGAGAGAATACAATTTCAAAAACCTAAGATAATGACTTTGTCCAAGTGAAACTATCTCTAGCATGTGAATGAAGGAGGGAGTGCCATTTTAACCAAACTAATTAAGTTAAATGAACACAAGAGCATATACCAATCAAGTTAATGATTTAAAATCAAGTAATATTACACAATTAAAGAAATTTTTAAAGGAGAAAGATGTTTTCAAGGTTTAGAGAATGCATATAATTTAGAGTCTACTCTAAGCATGTACACAACAAGCTAAAATAGCACACAAATAACAAAGCCTAACATATATACTATACTACAAAAAATGAATTTCACTTTGCATAACAAAGTGCCCTCAGATTAATCTCAAAAATATTGTGTAGATGTTTTACCAACCAAGAATCTAAGTTTAAGATAAAAATGGAGGAAGATAGGATTAAAGTGTAGAATCAAGCCCAAACCAATGTCCAAACAATGAGGAGGCGAAGTGAGAACTTTTAAGGATGTAAAAAATCCAACCAAGTGAAAAAATTAGATGCAAATTCTAAATGTGGAAGCTAAGATCAAGCCACAAGGAAGCAGGAACAACTAGAATCTATAATGGAGTCTTCAAGTCAATATGCAATAGTATATGAGATCCTATATCACCAAGTGAGCTCAATATTTTGAGCTAGGAATTTAACTCAAGAGTGGTGGTTAGTATCGTGTTAGTTTCAAAATAAAAACAAAATGAAAGAAACACACTAATTAGCATAACATATTTAGGCCTAGACACTAAGGAGAGCTTAGTTAACAAACATGAATAAAACACACAACTGAAATGCAAAATAAAACTTCTTTTACCTTCCTTGGATGCTTCAAATGATTGTTGTAGTATCTTTCTTGGCTTATGCTCGTGAAGTCTTCATCAAAGGAGGCTTGGCTATCTCCTCTTCTCCTTGGTACCTTGTGGCTTTGGCTTGGCTTGGCTTAGAATCAATTTGGCATGGTAACACTAATTGCAATGGATTTTGTAATCATTTGGACATTATAACTTTGCACCAAAATAGCTTAGAAATGATGTTCATGGCTTCTCTATTTATATATTTTTGTAAATGGCTAGAATCAACCTAAACCATCCATCTCAAGATTAAGATGTGTGGCTAAGGATTAATATAATTATGTAATTAAAATTGATAAATAAGCTCATCAATATTTAGGATAAAGGAGAAATTAAGAGGTATGGAGGGCATTGATGAGGCATGAGAGGCATGAATCTTGATATTTGTGGCATTTATGGCCTAGGGATGTCTTCCCAAGAAATAAGGTCACCTGATGATGAAGATATTTAATATTCATTTATAAAAAAATAATTATTCAACAAGTTTCCATGGAATTCTTAATTAGGCTCTAATTTGGTTTAATTAGCTCTAAATCATGATTAAGCACTTTGTGCACAAATTACTCAAATTGATCAAAATGCTTTGTTATTGGTCCAAAATTTGACTGGATTGCAATTGGAATGCAATATTAGATGCATTGGATCTGTTATCCCATTTAGGATGTTACCAACACCAAATAAAAAAAGGCACATGTTTTGTGTAAGAGATTTGATAGAAAAGAGCAATCCAGAGCACCCAAGTGCAAAATTGGCATTTTGACTCAAAATGATTTGATAAAATTTAGCTAGCCCATAAATTGCATTACCTAATTTGGGAATTCCCTAGCCAAAATTAGCACTTGAATATGTTAGATTCAAATCTTTTCATATGTTTTAGTGTTTTTAATCCAAATTGTGTGCTTTGGGTGGAAATTGTCAAAAGGTTGATTGGAGGTTATCAGAGGCCAGATTTAGGTGTCTACAAAGATCACCAAGAATGAATCAACAAAGATTAAATAAGGAATAATATCCAAGATAATGAAGAATAATTAATCATACCAAGAAAAATGGAATAAATTGAGTGATATAGGGCTTCCCCAATCTGCAAAAAACCAAAAACATACATTCTAGTTGGGTTGTGGCCTAGGCTATGACTTTTGTGAAGGAAATGTGTAGTTGAGGCCATGGGTTTCCTCTAAAACTCATGGCTTGGGTCAACAGTCCCTTTTAGGTGGTCAACAAGAGCCTGAAAGGGCTCTGGGAGGTGTCTAAAGGGTCTATGGGCATGTGGAGAAGCCAGGGAAGTCAAGGGGATCTATATGTGGAGTAAGAGAGGGTATATGCAAGTGGGAATTGTCTCAAATAGGATCACCTAGGTTGTTAGTCTACACATGAGATAATGGATAATCATAGGGAAGAGTAGGGTCATAGGAAGCATGATTACAAGTCCTACATCTACCTCAATAAATTATGGCTAGTTAGTCTATTTTATAAAATGGATAAAAACAATAGAAAATATAATTAATAATGTTAAATAAAGATATAATTAATATTATTAATTTAAATATAACCACTCTTCTATTTAATATAATTAATGATAACTATTATTTGAATTAAATCATAGATATAAGGACATCTCACCTAAATCAAAATAATTTAAATCAATATCAAAATGACATAATCATCAATTAAAACTGATCAAAATATGTTTAATTAAGGTTTCTAAAATTAAATAATGACTTTCTAGTCACAATAAAAAATGATTTATGATGAGATTTTCCAACTCCTCCCATTGACAGGAAGTTATGGGTAGATGACTAGGGTTTGGTAGGAGGCAATGGTGAGACAAGATGTGGTGGAGGCAAGGGAAATATTTGTAAGGAAGGAGTTGACACCTTTATGTGGGGATCATTGATTTCCACAACATTTAAGGGATCATGGATGGTAGGATAAGAGTGGTGATCATGGTTTTAAACATTTTTTATAGGCTATGGTAGAATGGCAAAAAAGGTCACTTGGGAATGGAGAAACATCGATGGATGGGAAAAAATCTTTGTTTGATGCTAAGGTTCTAATGGTTCATGCAAATGGTGATATAAGAGACAATTTTTTTGATGAGGAATTGAATGAAAAAATGGTCAAGAGTGAAAAATTAACCAGTGCATCAGATGTTGATGAGGAAACATGTTTGTTTGGAAAAATGTTTTAGAGACTAACACCTTCAAGGAATGAGAAATCTAAACATGAGATTCTAAAGGATGATTGTAAAGTGTTTGAAAAAATGTTTGATCATAAGAATTCAAATGTGGATAATCCAATATTCCAAATAATGGTGCGATTGTCAGGATCTTGCTCCACAAATAGAGCACATATGATTAATTCTTGTATTAGCAACTAAACACGAAATTATACCAGAATCAATAAGTAACTAGAAATATGAAACAACACAGGATTTGAGAGACAATACACAATTGTATTAAATACTTAGAAGAAAATACAATAAAGAAGATGCCACTTCTTCTTCCACCTCAAAGGCTCACCACACCTCAAGACCTTCTTCCCTCTCTCTCTCGATCCCAACAATCAACTCAAATATAGAATTGATGTTCACCTCTCCAACCAGTCAGTAACATGCTGCCAGTACACCAAGTACACAACCATACTCCAAGTAGATCTCCTGCTCTCTGCTGCTACCTGCAAATCACTAGACCTTACTCACCAATGTAGATCTCCAATAGAAGCCATGCTCACCTACTGACTAAGATCATACAAACATGAAGAATGCCTCTGATTCTCCAAACTAGTACCCACTCTTGGTATTGTGGCACTAGGAGGAACACACCATTGCTCACCTCTCTCAGAAGGAGCTTATATGCTCTCTTACTCTCTAGCTACAAGTTTACAATACAGCCCATGAGTCTATTATATAGATCTCATGCTTACAATAATTAGACTATCTTAATTACAATAATTAGATGCGCAACTTAAGACTACAGCTAGCCTTTAACATGCAAACTAACAGTCCAAAAATAGACTCTCTGGAATCAACATGTAAACTGCATGTTCATGTACAGGCTACCGACGTCGGCTCCTCCATGATCGATGTCAGCCGAATGGTAACCGATGTTAGTTGCATCCTCACTACCATTTGACTGACGTCAGTTGATCAGATCGATGCCAGTTTCCCTGCAACGCATTCTGCAACTCTCTGCAACCTCTATAACTTCTCTTGTTTGCATCCTAGTGAAGATTTTAGCTCCACAACCTAACAATCTTTCACTTGGAGATAAATAGCTACACCTGTACCTGTTCCTGTACACCGTCTAAATTATTCCTTAGCTTGTATCCCTCTTCAAGATCAATCTTGAAGACTAACCATCACACACCCTGTGATGCCTTTCATGTCATCCAAGTAACCTACCACATCCGAACCTACATATCCATATAGTGAAGACCTTGACCCTGTATAACATGTTAACCTGCTGCTGGTCCCTCTCAGATACCTAAGAATCTACCTTCCCCGAATTGGCTCCAAACTCTCTGACAACCCCCACTGCTTGGGAAAACTCAAGTCTACACTAGACCTCATGTGATTTCAAACCCTGTTCTAAGCTCCACTTGAACTGTCCAGCCCTTGGTGTGCTTACTAATTCTGCATCCTAAATCATGAACCTCGCCAACACCATCTTCACATCAGCTCCCATTGGAGACCAAATCTCCATGTCTCTCATGCCAAAGAATTTTGCTGCTCTAAATTCCCCTGACATACCTCTGAACTAACCTTACCCTTAGCTCAGCAAAACCCTGTATGTACAAATCTGCTAGCAAACCATCCACATACAGTAACAGAATAATGTCATGACTCATCATCCACCTGGTAAGAAAAAACACAATAGTTACACTGACATTGACTGAAGCCCTACTTTGTCATACACCTGTCAAACCTGTACCACTATCCTGCAGCTTCCTCAAGACCATATACCTTGGCCTTCCGTCTCATGTATCCATCCACTCTCTTCTTTAACTTGGGAATCCGTCCGTCTCTCAGTGCTTTCTTCCAGTTGACAACTCTACCAACAAACACCTATTTGGTTCTTCTCCAAGGACTCACACTCCTCATCCATGCCAAGCTCCCACTGTATCTAGATTCTACCTGCATTGCCTCTTCACATCTTCTTGGTTCTCGACCATCAATAAGCAATATAAAGAAGGTGAACAATGAATATGAGGTTCACTTACCCTTTTTGACCTCCATATGAGCGTTTGAGACTTGTTGACAGCTTGTTGTCCGCCTAATATCCATTCTAGTGACAGATCTCGGCCATCTCCCAATCTGCTCCCGATCGATGTCGGTTCTCTGCGATTGACCCTGTCTGTCGATGTCGGTGCCATTATTGACGTTGGTGTACCTATTATCAACGTCAGTCACTGTATGACCGACATTGGTTCCTGCTTCCTGACACCACTGCCTTTGCTAATCTACACATGACCGATGTCAGTGCCTATCTATTCAATGTCAGTTCCTTCTGATTGACGTCAGTATCTGTGTTCGCCTGTGAGTGATGAATTTTTACCCGCGAGCTCTCCATGGATCAAGACCCTATTCATATCAACACAGCCCTACTCAGAATAATTTAGTTCCCTCACCTGATCTCTGTCTGTCATCTCCTCCATAAACACCAAGGCTTTCCAGTTCTTTAGCTTGTCAAAAACATCTATCTTCTGCTTCAGAACATGCATTCCCCTCCTACATATGTAACCAAGCCTACAAAGCCACATCTCTGTAACAGAAGGTGAATCAATAATATAAGTAAATAGATAAAGGATATCTACTTTCTTACCACCGTCTAATTCAAGTACATCCGCTGTGAGAGTTATTATGCATCTCCCATCACCTAACTTTCCTGAAGAAATTAGACTCATCTCCAAGACTGGTACCTACATAACCTCATTCAACACCTGTGTGTTATCTGTCTGTAATTTCAGCTTCACTTCCCCTTTGCCAATCATTTGACAAGGCTCTCCAGCTCCTAAATAAATCTCTCCAAAGTCTCCAAAGACATACCCATGAAAAGATGCTCTATTTCAAACTGCATGGAAAGAGGCAAAAGAATCTGTGAACCAAGATTTCACTTTATCCAGAACATCCTATGCAACATCCCCTGCAACATCTGCTCCTCCCTACTGATCTGCTACCAACCAACAATCTCCTTTTTCCTGCTCTTTCTTTCCATCAATCAGACCATTCATGCTATTCAATTTCTCCATTCATAGCTTAATTCCTTCTACCATTGCTATACTCCCACTCAATCAGAAACCCCTGTGAGTAACATGTAATCAACACACACTATCCAGATCTGAAACACCTATTAGTCAACCCAACCAAAAGCTCTGATACCAACTTGTTAGGATCTTGCTCCACAAATAGAGCACATATGATTACTTCTTGTATTAGCAACTAAACACGGAATTATACCAGAATCAATAAGTAACTAGAAATATGAAACAACACAGGATTTGAGAGACAATACACAATTGTATTAAATACTTAGAAGAAAATACAATAAAGAAGATGCCATGTCTTCTTCCACCTCAAAGGCTCGCCACACCTGAAGACTTTCTTCCCTCTCTCTCTCAGTCCCAACAATCAACTCAAATATAGAATTGATGTTCACCTCTCCAACCAGTCAGTAACACGCTGCCAGTACACCAAGTACACAGCCGTACTCCAAGTAGATCTCCTGCTCTTTGCTGCTACCTGCAAATCACTAGACCTTACTCACCAATGTAGATCTCCAATAGAAGCCATGCTCACCTACTAACTAAGATCATACAAACATGAAGAACCCCTCTGATTCTCCAAACCAGTACCCACTCTTGGTACTGTGGCACTAAGAGGAACACACCATTGCTCACCTCTCTCAGAAGGAGCTTACATGCTCTCTTACTCTCTAGCTACAAGTTTACAATACAGCCCATGAGTCTATTAAATAGATCTCATGCTTACAATAATTAGACTATCTTAATTACAATAATTAGATGTGCAACTCAAGACTACAGCTAGCCTTTAACATGCAAACTAACAGTCCAAAAATAGACTCTCTGGAATCAACATGCAAACTGCATGTTCACGTACAGGCTGCCGACATCGGCTCCTCCATGACCGATGTCGGCTGAATGGTAACCAATGCTGGTTACATCCTCACTACCATCTGACTGACGTCGGTTGATCAGACCGATGCCGGTTTCCCTGCAACGCATTTTGCAACTCTCCGCAACCTCTGTAACCTCTGTAACTTCTCCTGTTTGCATCTTGGTGAAGCTTTTAGCTCCACAACCTAATAGCGATCTCTTCTAGGATTAATAAAATATATTTGGGTGATAGAGTCAGATTCTATGATGGATTTAAAATAGATTCTAGAGGTCTTCATAGGTGTCCTAGCTAAGTTTCAATGTTTAGTGCATCAAGGCAAATAACTGTAAGATTATTTATCATTATCTTGTTATCATTTAGGAAAAGATTCACTCATTTCCATAGCTTTAAGATTACAGGGAGGAGTGGAAGGGTTGAAACAAACATCTCCCCCTAAACTTAAAACTTACAAAGATGTGATCATAAATGTTTCTTCTAAGTCAAATTCTTCAAGATGTCCTCCTCTTCCTCAAGCCTATATGGTTGAACAAGAAAATGAGGTAACTTCCATGGAAAATTTTAATGGGGAAGTAGATGATTAATTTGATACTTTAGTATAGGATGTAGTTATCTATAGATTGAATGGACTATGGCCTTTGACTGCATTATATTAATGGGTTTATGAGACTTGGTCAAAACAATGCAAACTTTCTCTATGTTCTAAAAGTTTTTTTTGTGCACTTTTGAAATAAGGAAGATTATCAAAAATGTTTCTCAGAAGGCCCTTGGTTCTAGGGCAAATAAAGTTTGTTTATCACTCCATGGTTTCTAGAGTTTTATCCTAACACCCTTTCAGTAACAAAGATGCCAGTTTGGGTATGTCTCCCTAATCTTCCTTTGCATTTTTGGCATGCTTATGAGGAAATGGGTAATGCTTTGGGATCATTCATAAATAATGATCATGAGAGAGTTGTTTCAAGCTTGTGTACCTTTTCCATAATTTATGTATAGATTTATCTAAGCAAAGGGATTATAGAAAAAGTCATTTTGAAATATGGAAAAGTTATCCATGTTCAAGCACTTGATTATGAGAATACCATATTTAGATTTCACAATTACAAATTACTAGGTCATCTTCATGTATCTTGTCCTCAGGGGAGAAAAAAAGGGGGAGAAGTCTACCTCCAATAAATGGAGTACACCAAATCCATCAATAGTGGCTGAAGACTATTTTGAAGATTCATAAATTCAAGAAAATACAAATTTGGGAGATAACAAGGGAGGAGAACAAGTTGCTTTAGCTAAAAACGTAGTGTCTAGTCAGGGGGTAACAAAAATTATTTAGAATATTCCCTTGAAAAATTAAGTAGGAGTGAAGAGAGGACAGGAGTCTAAAAATTCAAATTCAAACAAAGAGATGTTTGGAAATATGAATTCATAATTTTAGAATTCAGATAAGCAAATTATTGTGGTGAATCCTGAACAAGGAATGTAGAAAGAGGTAAAAAATAAAAAAGGTAAAAAGGGCAAGACAGTTAATCTCTTAGATTATTTTCCCACTAACTAATGACATTGTTTATGTTGTCAGTTTTTGGGTGGTAGATGAAGATGTTATTTAATTTGTTTATGACGTTATGGCCATTTATTGTAATTAGTTCTTCTTGGGCCATGTCATTTTTGCTTGGCTTGTTTGTGTAATTCTTTTAGTAATATAGGGTAAGGATCCCACCCAAACCATTAATTATAAAAAAAAATGAGTTGTGATATAAATAAGAAAGGTGATAATTCATGGAATTCAAATAATATGTCTTCACATTGACTTATGATGACCTTAAAATATTTAATCTTGCAATGGTGACCCACACTACTCCTCTAAAGCTGAATTTTAAACCCTTTAGGAAATGAAAATAGCCAATCAACCCATTGCTTGAATCAATGATGCATAAGAAAGTGCATAAATTATTTTTCGCAAGGATTATCTTCCCTATTAGGAATTCAACATGGGTAAATAACATTATTCTTGTTAGGAAAAAGAATGGTAAGATTTAGCTATTATGGAATTCATAAATTTGAATAAAACCTAGAAAATGATAACCACCTTGTACCTTCCATTAAGAAAATTTTAAAAATGGTTAATGGGTGTGAAATACTTTCCTTGTTAGATGGGTTTTTTATTTATATTCCAATCATTATTGATTAGAAGGATATAATTAAAACTACATTTACCATAACATAGGGTATCTTTTTCCTATTAATGAACACCTTTTGTTTTGATTGTGTTGGGAATTTAGTTATTACATTATAGTGTTGTATTCATTTAAATTTCATTATGAATAATTGATAATGTCAATTTTGGCCCACTTTCAGTTAATTGAATTGAGCATTTAACATAGACTTAGTTTTATACCTCACTCTATCCTAAGTACCTATACAGAGCTGCCCCTTTTTAAGTTTATTATCCTACACCTTCAAAAAAAATCTTAATCACTAATATTCTTTCTAATCATCTATACAGACATCCTATATCCTAAATTTGATACATTACCCTTTAAGATAGGATCGACTAGTATGGATCAATAATGGCATTTAGTATTAACCCTTATGGGTTGATCCTATCCTTCACCTTAGAAAAAACTAATTTTCAAACTTAAACCCTCACTTATAGGTTGGTCCACATTTTAGGATAGGTATTATGAGGTTTTCTCATTTTGGATTTATATAAATGCACTTATAAGTCACCTACTCTATCACTTGGAAATTGCAATATTGATGCACACTTATACTATTACACACTGAGAAAAGTTTCCCTGTTCATTCCAAATTTTATTCTAATCATTTGAAATCATCCTTATCCAAGTTAAGAGGCTATCTTATTCAATTAAAATGAAATTATTATCAATCATTCAATTCATATCTATATGCATACATGTAGTAAAAAGAACACAATCGCACAAATCACTCTAAGTGGGATAATTGCATCATCTTGATTTCCCTCTTCAGAGTATTGGATACATAGGAAATGATCAATCATCAAGAGGGTGTTTGGGGTTAGTTCAACCCATTACACTCTCCCTCATTCTATTTATAGGTTTTTAACTATTGCAAGCCCTAATAAGATTTCAACTTTGAAGAAATTATTTTCATGTCATTTCTGTGCATCTGAAGGTCAATTTTACACATACAAGTGTATTTCAAGTAGGTGCATGAGACTATGCCCTAATTTCCTTGATTTTTCATAGATGACAAAAATGAATAGTAAAGGACAATAGTGTCAATCGATCATGTTCCCTTCCTGATGTTCTTGACCCTAAAAAATCATAGATGTAGTTTTATTTTTGCAGTCATAGTTAGATTTAGTGATCAATTCCAACTGTTTTCTAGTTTCACATAGTTAATGTATTGATAGGAAATAACTAAGATTTTTTATGTTGTTCATAGTTATCATTCTTTTATATATTCATTTTCATTTATTTTAGTACTTTGATTTCATTATGCTTATCATGAGTTGTTTTACAACATTTATTATCTTAATTAGAGTTAATCACCCAAATTAATTCCAAATTTTGATAAAAACAAGTTTATTAAACCTATATATGTATATAAGTTAATTTGGTTATTTAATCCTATTTTGAGTAGGTAGTCTATCCTAAGAGTTTTTAATGTATAATAAACATGAATAGTTGAAGGACTATCTAGATTAGATAAGATTTTGTCTTAATTTATAGGATAAGTTTTTTATAATTATTCCTTTAATATTTTAATAGAATAATAAAATGTAGTGAATATTCAAAGTTGTGTATTGTACATTGTTTGAATTCTCATCATTGGTATTTAAGAAGGTATTTAGTGACAGTAGGACTATATGAGCTTTTAAGGGTAATATGGTGTTTTTATTTCTAAGTGGAAATTCCATTTACTTGGCTTCCCCTATGGATGATAATATTTTATTAAAAAATGTTTATAAATTAATTTGTTTGTGCGAGTTTGTATTTTGTGAGTGAAAAAATAAGACATTTAATGTTTTGAATGTCAAATAGGTTTGCATTAAGAAATACCTTACACAAAGGAATGCTTATTATTTTTTAAATGTTTTAAAAATGAATTTAGGTCATTATCAAATAATAAGTTTGGACATATTCATATCAAAATATCCACATGAGCATGTCATCAGTGTAGCATCCTAGTATAAACATTGTAATAAATAAAATAAAAATAAAATCAACAAGTGCCATGAATGGCTTGAGTACTTGCCATGTGCTGAATTTTGAAAACAAATTCCTAGAACATAGATCGCGTAATAGACATTGTAGCTACCACAGTTGTAAAGGGTTATTGCCAGGGTGGTCTTGCCACTGTCTGCCATGCTTTTCAACATAACAATTAGAAAATAATTATGTATTTAAGTGTAAAAATAGTGATCATCCAAAATTATTAATGTGGTTCAGAGATAAAAACTGATGTTAAAAGGCTATTAAACATGAGGTGCCAAAAATAGTGAATCCTATCATCTGAAACAGTGAATCTTATTGAGAGGGACATTCATGTAGCCACATTGAGGTGACACTACTATAAATAGATTATGGAATTGGAATCATGGGTCATAAATAAATTTAGTCATTTTCAATAGTAAATTTAGTAATTGAAAAAATGTGGAAGGCAATGGAGAAACAAATAGTAATCATCATGTCTCTCAGGTTGTACAGTAACGCTTGAATGAATACATATGTTTATGAGCAGGTCACTAATTCATTCTAGCAAGGGAAGAGGGCTGAGAGCCATGATATTCACACATGAAAAGCTCCCCTAAGTAAAAAATAAATATCCATAAGATTTAGCATACCATAAATTATGATATTAATATTGAAGCACATGACTGTAAACCCACTTGAAATTCTAGAAATTCAAGAATCTACAAGTTGAAATTCAAAATCTCTTCATCAATTTGCAATTGGCCCATCTGATATATTATCATCTATTAGATTTGGGGAGTTTGTAACTCTTGGATTCCTCTAAATTTAGTTACACCTGACTACCTCCCTGACATATGGTATGCCCGTATGTTACTCCTAAATATTTATATGGAAATTTAAAACATCAACCATCAGATTTAAAACCAAAATAATTTTGAAAAAACATCACCCAATTGGTTATAAAAGACCCAAAATTATGGAAACTTTTAACTAAATTTGATAAAAATAGGACTTACTGTAGAGAGACCAACATTCAGACCTGGTCTAGTAGGGCTAACCAGATTTAGGCCTATCATTAATAGAGTTCATGTGTTAGTCAACTATGATGGGCATTACAAGGCAATTCTATAAATCTTCAACATTTAATTAAAATTATTATAGAAGAAATTTACCAACACATATATAGTAAAATGCATAGAGTAAATACTAGAAACCCTTGTCTTACATGAAAATTAAATGGGCCATGGAAGTTTCTTGAAAAATAAATAGTTAATTAAAATAGTTGTTACAAAAACAAAAATATATGTAAATTCTACTATAGAATTCTTATGATGTCAACTATTAATTAAAATTGATACGATGTAGTTAAAGTACAAACCAGTCCTTAGAGAATCAACACAAAATTTTGTTTCTTATCTTTCTTCTGGGCTAAAAAACACCGAAAAAAACATTCTTTGTAGAATAATGGCCTTTCTAGTAGCACAGAGCATGTGCAATGGAGATTTTTGATGTGTTTAGGGCTTCTATGATGCGGCACATTATCATAAACCCCTGTCATATATGGGATAGATAAGATAGAGTTTTTTTGGATTCACTATGAGTATAATATAGGTATTTTAAAGATTGAAATAAATAAGAATGATATCCCCTACTAAATCTGAGATATCCCCTGTTAAAACTCAATCCTTCCCAATTCTTCCCTATATAGTGTATATATACTCAATTGACACTACTGCAAAGGGGAGATGTTATTTTATCAGTGTGACTACTTTGTTGCTATGTATTTTCATTATAGTAGAATTCAATATAGAAACTATAGATAAACCTAGAATTCTCAAGCCAAAATGTGAACAAGATATATATTCTGCTTAGCCCAATATCATCAATGGAAATAATGAAATTGTTATGAGTCATTCAGGCTCGCTACTAACCACCTCTCCTACTCATCATTTGGGTGCCACGTTACTCCCTACAGCGTATATACCCTTCACTCACACTCCCTACCATACGCTAAACCACATAATAATGACTTAGGCCCAAAATTTTCCTTTGATAAATACTTATTGTCCATTAGATGTGGCACTAGGAAAATTAATCACCAGTTAGTGATAACTAGGAAAACTAATAAAAAAATTGAAAGTCATCCATGAAACATTTGCAAATAGTAAATATGCAATTCAAATAGGGTTTTAATTGGTTGCCAAAAAAAGTTGACCAAAGTAAACACCCTCAGTGAATATAATAATACTCGGTAGGTACTAACAAGAAGAGTAAAATATAAACATTCAAATGTTGTTTTTAGTGTAAGTGTGGTGCTTAAGAGATGTGTTGAATGAGGACATAGTAATATAAAAGAGGAGAGGTGCATCATTAAAGTTGCATATTTTATCATTTGTAATAGCCTTTATTAATATATCAATCCTATAGATTATTTTTTATGAAAATCTAGGGAAATTGCATTATAATATTTTTAGTTTATTTATTTTATGATTTTTTTAAAAAATAAATTTCATTAAATTATATTTTTTAGTCAAATGTTTATTTATAGTGTTTTTAAATAAAGTTAATTTTGTATCTCCCATACTTGAAGGAGTTTGTATAGAAACAATTGTCATATTGTGTCTAATATTTCATACAATTCTGTAAAATAATTTTTCTCAAGTGTTTGTATTTTTTTAGATTTAATTATTTTAGTATTCTTGTAGAGTAGTGTTGTAGAGAAACTAGAATTAATAAATTCATTATTGAGGTTTTTCTAATATGTATGATTATGTTGAAAAGATAAATTCAACGCATCTAAGGAAAAGGTGTATGGATCAATCATATATATGAAAATACTTCAAGGTATTTCATTAAGCTTTAGATCACTTGATGAGGAAAGAGAAAAATTAAGGAAAATTAAGTAGTAATTTTCCATGCAATGCACTAGTAAGGTACAAAGCAGTGAGGATCACAAAGGGTTACAACATTATTTAGGTTCACATATGTTTGAATGGGTTTACGAGAGTAGAATTGGTTATATAGGGTTATAGGAACACAAAGAAAAAGAGGCATACAAAGGAAATGAAAATATTTAGGGAACACAAAGGCCATTTGAGCAAGGGAGAGATTTAATCTAGGGAATGCATGTGTTTTTAAATATGGGAAGTTGTACTTACAAGGTATATATATGGTAGGAAGGATTAATGCAATTGTTTGTATTATTAAGATGCATGGAAAGTGTTTGAAAATATAATGACGTTTAGGAATACATGTTAAGTATTTGATAAAATGCCTCTAGGAACATGATCTCCTAGATTTTAATTTTTCTTCAAATTTTGATCCTATGGATTTCTATTTTTAGAGGATTATAAATTTATTTCTCTTATATTAGTTTCCAAATGATCCTTTTCAACTTACTTCAATATTTTGGTATATATTTAAAATATGAACTCCCAATAACATTTTTGTATATTCTTGGAGAATGGGTTAGGGGAATCAAGTAGAGGAGGAAGATGATTTAATAGATAATTCACAAGATCTATTTAGAGAGAATTATATTTCCCATCAAGTGGATATTTGATTGAGATATGGAAAATGGAGAGAGGTATGGTATTTGTTATTGTTTGAAATGTGCACCTATGGATGGTTTATGGTACAAGTGATTTTTTTGTAGGGTGCAAAGTATGAATGTTTTTCATAGGGTGAAAAAATAGTCAATGTTGGGAATGGAAGTGTTAATGTTCACCTTCACCCCTAGAGCATCAGTTATCTCATCTCAATAATGGGAATGTCCCCAAGGTGTGGGACCCTTGCCTCCTTGGGATGAACCTCTAGAGTACAATGAATTCATTATTCTAAGTGCACCTATTTTAAGACCAATGCATAGACCTAAAGAATAGAAAGGTAAATATACCACTAATATAAACCTAATATTTTGAGGGAAAAGGGTGGGAGAAGGTAAGAGTATGATGTAAAGTGAAAGGTGATGTACCAAGAATAGAACGAGCACCCCTATTGCCTTGGACACACTATAAATATCAAAGAATGACATAGTATCACATAGACTCCACCATGAAGACTTAAAATGCATAAGTATTTTGAATATAGGCATGTGAACATAATGTAGTGTTGAGAGGAATGAAGGTTATCCATAGACAAGGCATGTGTAGACCTGAATACACATAAAATATGATGTGCAAGTGAGTTTCAAGTTCCACACAAGGGTGTTAGGAATGGATGGTGATGTGAGGTGCAAACATTACCCACAAACAAAGATCAAAAAATATGAATCACACATAGAGTGTAGTAAGAATGGAGGGAGGTGAAATAAACTATCAATATGGTGAAAGGTCCAACCAATAAAAGTACTCTTTGAGGGAAAATTTTGGTAGCATGAGGGTGCCTAAAAAATGTTGACCTTTCTTACAATGAAGAACAAATATTTTATAAAGGATCGAGCATTTTAAAATTAATGCACCCATTGGGTGGTAGATATAGTCCTTTAATTATATTTTGGTTCCATATCCATGCTTCTTAAATTATACATGTTAATGTGTATCTAAAAATCAGTGGTAGGGCTCTTCTGGATCTGTGCATGTTTGAGAGTGGAAGATATTTGGGATAGTTAGAGGGGTGGCATGTGATCATATTATGATGTCTGATAGTTTATTCTATATTTACTCATCTTGACAAGGCCTCAAAAACCACTCAACTAATTTTTAACTACAGCTTTATACTTCGATACCACTTTTCAATCACTATGTGTCTCTCTTAAACTACCATGGCAATGCTTCACATCTAATGGGAATTAGTGCCTTATGCATTTTGGGGATATCTTCATAGTGAGGTACAAGTTGGTGAAGGGTTAATATGTATAATTCCTCTATGGGGGTTGTATGAATTTCAACCCTCTTGCACCAAATCCCCTTTGATATCTCTCACAAGTCTTCACTTCATACCCAAGGCCCATATTAGTTTGCAAAGTAGCATGTGTGTAATATAGATCACAACCTATGAATAGTGAGAGCATAAAAGTGGAATTCTATGATTTAGTGTGGGAATTTATCATGAAATCATAAGGAATATTTTGAATAGGAGTACACAATAGATTGAAGATCTTGGGTGCACTCTTCATGATTTAGAACTACTCCTTGTGTACTTCTTCCTGTGTTATCTGAAGACTTGGAGATTTATGCTTTTGAACCTACATACCATTTGTCTTATGCGATGGAGTATCTCTATATGAGGCTCGCATTAATAATTCCTTATGACCATGAATCGACACCTAGTTGATTCAAATATCTATGTTGATTGATTTCAAGTGTGGGTATGGATGGGAAGCATCTATGTTCATGCTTGCTTTAAGGACCTCAACACTTCATAGGCATGCAAACCTTCTGTAATGCCTTCATGAGTTTCTTGTTAACTATCAATGACTTAGAAACTCAACACTTTTGTCAATCTCAATAGGTCACTTTCCTGCTAATTGAGAATCTAGTAGCCTTTGAAGTAATTCATTGGGCATAGATTCATTGAAGCTTTTGGTCTTTGTCCTTGAATGCACTAGATATGTACTTCTATCTTTAACATTAAATGAGATCTCCTTACAAAATATAATAACTACACCAAAGGCACTTAAGGGAAAGAATACCTAAGCTAAGTATAAAATTGTGCACAAAATCTTATAGAAAATAAAAGCTTGCCCTAAAATAATGTGTGAAAGGCACTTAGGGAAATGAAAAAAATCTAATCTAATTATTTATAAATTATACAAGAATTGGTAGATATAGTGCTTGATATGGACCCCATTTACTAGGATGGGTAGTTCTTCTCCATTTAGTTTAGTGAGTTAGAAAACATTAGCTTTTTTGTAGCTGATTATGGTATATGGACCATTCCATATCACATCAAATTTAGTATGCCTTCTAGATTTTACTCTATCTATATCCCATTTGAGCACTAAATCTCCATCTTAGAAACTTTTGTAAGTGGCTATTTTATCAAAGGTCCTATGTATTTGGGCATGTTGAAGTTCTATAGTATGTGTAACTCACACTCTAGATTCTTAAAGATCTATCAACTTAGCTCACCTTACTGTGACGGGATCACCTTCAAGCAGATCCAACTAATGGGAAAGTGTTGGAAATATTGGCATTGATGTCAAAGGTTTAGTATTATTGGTGATAAAGGCCCCATTGCATTTAATGTTATTTATCTTGGCTAATATGAGTTAATATTTATTTAATATTAACGAATATATTTTTGGTTGCATATGAGACAAAATAAGGGCCCATGGAGAAGTCGAAGAGTCACAGGATAAAGACAAAAGAAGGATGGGATGCATTTTCCCATGAAGAGTCATCTTGGGGAATACCAAGAGTCACCAAGTGAAGACAAAAGAGTGAAGGGCGAATTTCTCATGAAGGGACACTTAAAGGAATATGAAAAGTCACCAAAGATAAGGATAAAAGTGGGAAAGACATTTTTGGTCATGAAGGGTCACCACATGACTTTTCAAATGCTTGGATATGAAGGGTCATCCAAGATTGGTGCCATTTTCCATGAGGAATGAAAGTTCACAAAGGGGGAAGGACAAAGGTCACTTGGAAAGCTATAAATAAAGGCTTGAGTAGCCATTTGTAATGTGGAAGTGAGAGGTTGATTTGATATTGTAATATCTAGCTTAGAAGATCAATTATGAGAGATGATTTGTATTTGTTATATCTAGCTTAGAAGAGCAAAAGTGAGAGAGAGGAAGGTGATGTTGTATTGATCTATCATTTGTTGAGATAGCAACATTGAGAGATAGGTGTGTGGTATACACAAAGGAGTTGGTGCTCCTATGGGTTGGTGCTTACAAATTATTGTTGAGTTGGTGCTTGGCAAAGGGGTTGGTGCTCCTGTGGGTTGGTGCTCATAAATGATAGCTAGATTGGTGCTTGGAAAAGGGGTTTGAAGCTCCTGTAGGGTGGTGCTCACAAATTGAAGATGAGTTTTGTACTTGGCAAAGGAGTATGGTGCTCTTGTGAGATTGTTCTCATGAATATATTTGAGATTGATTCTCCATGGTTTTTCCCACATTGGGTTTCCACGTTATATCTAGTGTCTCTCTTTGTCTTGTGTGATGTTTATTGTTTGAGTTTTATTGCATATCTTGAATGTTTGATTAAGTGGAATATCATTTAAAGGAAAGATTTATAAGATATATAATATACTGATTCACCCCCCCCATCAGTATATTATGTGCTTAACAGAAAGTTCCAATGAAGACTCGAGGGATGTGGGAAATATAGTTTCCCTTACATAAACTAACATGAAGGGTGAATTTCCTAACACTCTTTTAGGCATGACTTGATCGGCCCAAAGGGAAGTCTTGAGCTTAGTGTGGCAAACTCATTTATTTTTCTCCATGGTCCTTTTTATAATGTGAAACAAATTTTTATTCATGGACTCGAATAGACTATTACCTTGAGGGTAATAATTTAATGAGGTAATCAGGTGGATGTTATGTTTAATGGTCTATTTTTTTATCATAGTTCTGAGGAAGGCTAACACATTATCAAAGATAATGGTGGATAGAACACAAAACCTTGATAGAATATCTTCATAAAATTATAGGATGGATGTCTCATTATCCTCCTTGAGAACTAACACTTCTATCCATCTCATGAAATATTTTGTGGCCATGATGATCCATTTATGCCCATCACTTGATGGTGGGTTTATCATGCCTATGAAGTATAGGCCCCACTGCATAAAGGGCTAATCATTTTTTATTGATGCAATGGGGATCATTACTTCTCAAGGAGGGATGAATGATTTGAGCAACAATTCAAGTGATATTTCAAGTGATGGTTCTACCCCAATAGATGATAGAACTTCTAGGAGCCATAACTTTTCCACCATAGCTCCGATTGACTCCCCATTTAAATTGTTGGAAACCTAAGAATGAGGTGAACATGGTAAGATGGCACCTAGATTATCTTGGTGGGTTTTGACCCCTAAAAACTCAATGTAAGTGCCTCAAATTTAAATTTTAGTAGTGCAGTCTAAAAATAGTAAGTTTCTAAAAATAGTAATTCCTTAAATTCTATATTGTTGTGAATCATAGAAGTCAAACCACTTAATCTCCCTTGATATTAGTTACCTTCCACATCCTCCTCATACCTTAAAAATGTGTATAAATGAAGATAAGTAAATTAGACATCTCTTCCTAGAGATAAGCATATGTTTGTATTTGCAATCTTGAGTAATAAAACATCTCTTCTTATAGAAATCATTGTTACTATGTTATTTTCATGTTCTTGAAATATCTTTCAATCAAAACTTCTAATTTTTAGATCAGGTAATGCCATTAGCTTTTTTTACCTATGAATAAGACACTTCTTTCAACTTTGCACATATGAATGCACATCTTTGAATAAAGTTGGCTAATAATAATCAGCTCACATAATCTTTATGGTGGTAGTCTTAGGTAAATAATGGCCTCCTAATGGCCTATCATGGAATTATTGGAGAATATTGTGTACCTAATTATGCTCTATGCACCTTAAGATAAATCCATTGATGTCTCTTATGAAAATCATACCACTAATGAACACATAAGGGATGAATTATAACCTACAGTGTCTGCACTTAGCCTTATTGAAGCCAGGTAGATATGAGCTATTTTGAAGGAAAGTCATCATGTTTTACATCCAGTCCATGGTATTTTCTTGATTTTTTTATTCCTCTTTGTGTAACATAAGGATTGATTTGTCTTCAAACTTCACATCCTCAGCCAATTATTCACAAAGCCCTTTTCCTCACACAAGCTTGATGAATTATATGTCCACATCATATTCCATCACCTTTGTGATCTAGCCAACCATTTTTTCATTGATGTCCTTGCTAAGTAGGAACTCTTTGATGCTTGTGTGTGGTACCATTAGATGAATCTTGCTATTGTAAAGAATGTGTCATAACTTCTTGAGTGCCTTTATAATTTTGAGGGCATACTTCTCTACAAGGTTATAGTGAAACTCATAATATTTTAATGTCTGGCTAAAGAAAGTAACTAGTTTCTCTATTTGATCATTATTCTATTATGCAAGAATGGCTAAGATGCCTCTAGCTTCACCAAATGTGTAAAGGATAAAATACTTACTGTAATCTGGGTTGATCAAGGTGACAGATTGCATGATGGTGCACTTGATGGCTTAAAAATTATCCTTACCTTCACGATTCCAGCTGAATGCAACATTTTTATTGAGCATAGTAGTGAGGGGGTTTTACTAGAATAACAAAGGTAGGCACAAATTTCTTAACAAATTTTATCCTCCCCAAGAATCTCTAAAGATTCTTCTTATGACTTAGGAGAGGGAGGGATGTAATATATTTGACTCACTCTGGATCAATTGTGAGCACCCCTTTGGAAATAATGTGCCCTAGTAAAGTGCCTTCATGATCTTCCAAGAAACACTTACTAGGGTTCAAAGATATTCCAAACTCTCGACACCTTTCAAAGACTTTCTCCATATGGCCTAACTGATCTTTTACATGCTTAGAGAAAATAGTTATGTCATTGAGTTAAAACAAGATGATATTATTGATAATTTCCTTAAATTCCATATCTATGGCTCTTTATAAGGTTACTCCTATGTTGGTTAAACCAAAGGATATTTGTTAGTATGCAAACATTCCCCACTTAGTGGTGAATGTTATTTTATATTGATATCCCTCTTACACAAAAATTTGGTTGTAGCCTAAGTAGCCATCTAGAAATGATAATTTATCTATTCCTAAAATTATTTGTAGTATCTACTCTACTGGTGGGAGGGGATAATGATATTATAGGGAATCTTTATTCAAGTCTCTAAAGAACATACATAGATAGATTTCCAAATTCTTCTTCCACATTGAGACTAAGTTGGCAACCCATGAAGAGTGTTTGATTAGAAGTATTATGATAACTTCAATGAGCTTTGAGATCAAATTTCTCATCAAGGGCTTAAGATTTGGG
Source organism: Torreya grandis (assembly GCA_037957365.1). Lineage (NCBI taxonomy): Eukaryota > Viridiplantae > Streptophyta > Pinopsida > Cupressales > Taxaceae > Torreya > Torreya grandis. The sequence goes on from JARHVA010000102.1 coordinate 6,938,091, forward strand.
GTGACATACCTCTACTTTTGGAAAACTAGCCATGTGTCAGGGTCAAGCTCAATGGTGTGTTATGTTAAGCCAGGGTTAAAGCCTTTAGGGTCCTTATATCTCCATGTGAAGATATCATCACACCTCTTATTGAGCTTAATAAATTTCTTAATCTCTAGTGGGTAGCATACCTTTCCATATTTTTGGATCTTTCCTTCAGAGATGGTTACTTGTACAGAGACCTCCTCCTTTATTGTCATGCTTCACCTGTCTCCTTTGAGATGGTCATCAAAATTTAAGATGATTTCTAGGGTAACTAACCCTTTTGGTAGCTTGTTCCCATTTAATTGGTTGACTTAGTCTTTGTACTAGGATTAGAGTTGCACTTTATTCTTGGCACAAAACTCAAACTCATCTTATAAGAATTTGATAATGTTCTCATCACTTTTAAACACTTGTTAATTATCTACATTATTGGGGACTATTGGTTTAATTACAAGTTTAACAAGCTTCTTGGACCCCTTCATTAGATCACATGAGATGTAATATTGTACACCTATGATTGCAAGTCTATCTACATCAATATTTTATGATCTTGGTATGGAACTAATGTTGAATGCATCAAAGCCTTCAATCATGTCCCACACCCTATGCTTGTAGGATTTCATCAATCTATTTTTTGATATTATCTACACTCTAACCTGATTCATAACAAGTTCACTATCACCAAATGCTTGTAGTGCCTTTATCCCTTTCTTTTTCATAAGTTGGAGACCTTGGATCAACACCTTATACTCTATAGCATTGTTTGTGCAACTGAACAACCTAAAGGCATTGAAATATTTATCCTTTTAAGGGGATACTAGCATTACACCAGCTCTAGTGCCATTTTTTCTTTGGGAATCATCAAATTATAATTACCATGTGCCTTTAGGGTTCTCTTACACTTTTACGAGCTTAGGTAACACATAGTTCTCCTCAAGGATGCAAGACATGCCTAGATCTATCTATTTTGCATTATCATATGGATCACACTCATAATGTTCATGTGCCCATTAATCTAGCAAATCATTTGGGATCTCTTTAAGTGGTATTATGGATTCATGGAGAATTGGATTCTCTTAATCAAACATTGTGCAATTTATTTCAACTGAGATGGGAGAGTATGGATCAACATGAATTTTGAAGATGGGTCCATCCCTAATGGTCACCTTAGTTATATATCTTGTTTTGAGAAATATATATGACCAATTTAAAGATAAATATCCACCCATATTTGGCTTGAATTCTCATGAGAGATAGATGTAAAATTAGGGAGGTAAGATGATTATTATGACATCCTATATAATCGAAAGGATTGGGAATGCATGCAGCATAAGATTAAAATCCTTAATGATTCATATGGTTTTGATCATTATACCATCTAGCTAGACCAACCCTTTTGAAATAGGGGAATATGAAATTTCAAGCATATCCATGATCTTCTTCAGCATCATCGATTTACACATGCCTAAATCTATCATGTCATTGTGCACTAGGTGTTTGTTAATAATTAATGATATATAGAATGGGGCTAACTTAGTACTACTGTGTACTTATTTATCCTCCACTTTGGACTATCATATACTTGTAGAGATGGAAAGCATAATTTATGATGCTTTACATGCCTAAAATCTTTTTAGAGCATCCTATAGCAAATTTATTTGAGAAGTAGTAGCCAAAGTGTCTCACATGGTTACATTGAGGCTCATATTCTTCATCTATTCAATTATGTTGAAGGGAATTTAGAATCCCTTTGGTTATGTTTTTTGGATGGTAGCATCCTCTCATACTTCCAAATTGGTCTAAAGTTGTCCCTTTCTTTATGTGGCTTATTTTGTGCATGTTTAATATTGTGTGGTTGCCTTGGCTTGTGTGCTTGTACATGTGACTTAGGGTGTTAAATGATAGGGTAATAAATTTAGTAGTACCTCCTACATTATTCTCCTCTTAAATCTTGTATTGAAATCAATTGGGGTGCTTCTTTAATCTAGTGTGCCACTCTAATTTATATAATTGAAGTTTCCCTCTTGCTAATTGATAAGAGTAGACCCATCTTGATGTTGCATTGGCACTTTAGTTTCTTCTTCATGTCAAGCTAAAATATTTGTTTGCTCTTAAGGCTATGATAAAATTTTCACCATGAGTGCTTGGTAAATAACTCAATTTATGTATGTAGCTTGATTATTTAGTTGATTTTATGAGAAAAACCATTGGGATCCTATAAAAGATTGTTCAACATGGGTACAAGGGATATAGAGGTACTAGTAGAACTAGAGCTATACGTATAAGGTGATCTATTATAGGTGATTTAATTTTTTGTCTGTAATCCACCTTGGTAGGTAGATATGATTGATTAGTATTACTGAGTGAAGGGTTGATGAGGTTTGGAATATTATGCTTACTACCTTTTGAGGGCCATAAGCTCATTTCCAAAGCTTTGAAGTAGTGTTTTAACCTCATGCAATTTGTTAGGGGGAGAAAAAAATGAAATTAGTGGGATACTATGATGGGTATAGGTGCTAACATATGTTATACAACTAGTTGGATAGGAGGGGGTCTTATGAATAGAGAAATGGGGGATCGAGGCAGAATTTTCCCTACCTAGATCAAATAATTTTCTGTAGGCACATCAACTTCATAGGCATCAGGTAATATTATGCCTCCCATAAATTTAATCATTATAGCCACATCACTATTAAGTTCCCTTAAAAATTACAAGAATTTAGTGTTAGGGTTAAACCTTACTAAGATTAGAACTTGGTCCCACGTCCTCTAAAATATAAAGTTGAAGTTGACCATCTACTCATGTAGAGCTCTCTTGATGGTCATGAGTTGTTCCATTAGTGACAGGTGCTCACTCTTCTTTTCAAAATGGTTACATAGTATTGTACTTGACTCATTCTAATTTTGTATAGAACTAGGTCAAAGACTATGATACCATTAGAGCACCCTCCCTTTTAAAAAAGAGGTAAGGAGTCATACCACAACATTATCCTTAGTTACATTATGGACATAGCAAACATTCTCAATGTCTTGTATGTGATCTATTGGAGTAGTATAATTTTCTAGAGTAAAAAATGGGATGATATTAAGAGCATCTACAGTAATATCATCATACTAGGTAAGGATCAATGGGATGCCTCTATTAAATGGAAAAAAGGGTTGATTTCTAGGAGTAGCCATGAAGGGAATAGGGAATAGTCTTGATCTATGTGCAATAAATCTATTGAATGGGGGAGTAGATGGAGCTCTAGGGGAAGGTCTTCTTGAGATACCATATTTCCTCATAGGGGTAAAGGATATTATTAATCTTCTTCTCCTAGAGGGTATAGGCAACTCAATGAAGTAAAAACCAATGCCTTTTATAGCTAACCTAGTTTGTCTTGGCATGTATATGGGGGATTGATATTTGAAAACTAGAAATTCTTAGATTCGTTAGATGCCTTAAATGTGTTTATAACAATATTAACCAAGGAACACACCAAATGCTTAAAAAAATCCTTGAAGGGGTCCCATTGGGCATTCCAAAAATTATTATCATTTAAAACATGCACCTGTGGATGGTCTGTAGTGCAAGAGTTTATATTGTAGAGTACAAAGCATGAATGCATTTTATAGGGTGTAAAAGTTTTAAATATTGGTCATGGAAGTGTTATCACTAACTTGCATGTGTGGATCATTAATTATCTCATTTTAATGATGGTAATATCCCCAAGGTGTGGGACCCTTTCACTCCTTGGGATGAACCTCTGGATTAGGTTGGATTCCTTTTATTCTAAGTGAACCTAGTTTAAGACCAATGTGTAGAGCTAAAGAGCATAAATGTAAATATAACACTAATCTAAACCTAATATTTTGAGGTAAAAGGGTGAGAGAAGGTAAGATTATGTTGGAAAGTGAAAGGTGATGTACTAAGAATAGAATAAACACCCCTACTACCTTGTACATGCTACAAATATTAGAGAATGAGATAGTATCACATAGACTCCACCATGAACACTCCAAATTCATAAGTATATCACATAGAGGCATATAAATTTAATGTAGTGTTTAGAGGTATGAAGGTTATCCACAAATAAAGCCTATGCAAACTTGAATACACACAAAATATAACATGCAAGTGAGTTCCAAGTTCCACATAGAGGTGTTGAGAATCGACAGTGATGAGAGGGGTGAACATTACCCATAGATAAATATAAAAAAACACAAATCACACAAAAAGTGTAAGAAGAATGAATGGAGGTGAGATAAACTCTCATTAAGGTGTAAGGTCCATCTAGTAGAAGTGCTCTTAGAGGGAAAATTATGGCAGCATGAGGTTGCCTAGAAAATGTCAACCTTTCTTACAATGAAGATTAAGGATTTTATAAAGGAACAAGCCTTTAATAATTAATGTTCCCCTTGGGGTGATAGATATAGTATTTTAATTTTATTATGGCGTTGCTTCCATGATTCTTAAATTCTACCTATCAGTCTAGATCTAGGAATCAGTGGTAGGGATCTTCTGGATCCATGTGCATGTTTAAGAGTGGAAGATCTTTGGGATAATTAGAGGGGTGGCGTGTGATCATATTTTAACATATGATAGCTGATTCTACATGTACTCATCCTAATAAGGCCTTGAACATCATTCAACTACTTTTCAACTAAATCTTTATACTTCCTTACCACTTGTCAATCACTACGTGGGTCTCCCTTAAAGTCCCACATCATTATTGTGCATATGATGGAAATTAGTACCTTATGCCTTTTAGGGATATATATATATATATATATATGGAAATTATTACCTTATGCCTTTTAGGGATATATATATATATATATATATATATATATATATATATATACACACACACACACACACACACACACACACACTAAGTATTGTTTATTTAGGTTGCATAGTGAGCTACAAGTAAAGGGTATAGATGTAAAAGTCTTTTGCAAGGGTTTTATGAATTTTAACCCTCTTGTGACACATCCCCTTTGATATTTATCATAAGTCTTCACTTCATATCTAGGGCCCATATCAATTTTTGAAGTAGCATGTGTCTAACATAGATTGTAGCATGCGACTAGTGAGAGTGCATAAGTGGAATTCTATGATTTGGTGTGGTACTTTCTCATGGAGTTATAAGGATTATTTTGAATAGGAGTTCATAAAATATTAAAGATATTGGACACACTCTTCATGATTTATAACTACTCCTTGTGAACTTATTCCTATGCTATCTAAAGATTGGAAAATTTTCACTTTTGAACTTGCATACCATTTGGCTTGTACAATGGAGGATCTCTATATGAGGCTTGCATTGGTAATTCCTTATGAGCATGAACTGATACTTAGCTGATTCATATATATTATGATTGATTTTAAGCATGGGCACAGATGGGAAGCATCTATGTACAAGCTTGATTTAAGTAAATCAACACTTCTTAGGCATGAAAACCTTCTCTAAGACCTTCATGAGTTGCAAGTAAGCTAAGGTTGACTTATAAAGTTAATAGTATCAATAGATAAGGGATATATAAGTTATAGTCCTCAAAATTTTCTATTGGAAGACTTGGTGACAATAAATCCATTACCCTTAGTTAAAAATTGAAAGGATGATGTGCCTACATTCTTAAATAAAACATGTGTAAGTCTATTAGGAGATGACAGGATGGGGACTATAGTAGTGTTAAAATTATTGTGTTTAATGTCAAAGTAATACTTCAATAAGTATATCAACTAAAGATAAGTGCAATCACCTAATGGTTTGAGCACATATCTTTATTTTTATTTTGACAAGGCTTTACATGATTCTACTACCTTGAACACTATAGGAGGTGATTTAGGTATTATGTAAATGATATCCTATGAGGTGGAAAACCAATTATGTTATTATTATACACCTAGTGGTTTTTATGAATAATGGTTTGTATGAGGTCATCTCAAACATGGTGAACCACTTGAACTTAAAACTTATGTCAAAAATTTTGAGGATAGGAACATTTTACTAGGAGGGAAGAATAAAATTTAGATTCAACTAAGACAAGTCAGATCAAATTTAGTTTTAGGTAAGGATACTCTCATGATCCAAGTTCTTAAAATGGAATCAACAACACTAGCAGGGAAATTATTTAGAAGTCTTTACTTAGAGAAGTTAATGTAAAACTAGATATAAATGGTTTGGGCTATTATCTTGGGGTATAAACTAATATTTTACTTACTAGTGTAGGTATTTTTAGAATTTTCATTAAAAACATTAGTGGATGTTGGTTTGATTCTCTAGAAAAGATGGTATTAGAACTATGCTACTTTACCTCTTAAGATCTGGACATCATACTTTTACCCTAGGCTTAAATCTAAAATGACTCAGCCTGTTTATATCAAAGTTCCTATTCTACCATTGGAACTATGGTCCAATATAATAGTGAAAAAAATATGGAATAATATAGGTTCCTTTGTAGTGGGATGAGGGTCATCTGAAGGGGTCATCTCAGTTGGTTACTATAATATTGGCAAGCATGAACATAAAGGAGAGTTTTCCAAAGGTGATTGATATTATTAGTAGTAATTAGATATTTATTCAGACTCTTAATTATGTGAAGGTTCCTTTCAGATGTTTTCATTATCATTCATATGAATACTTGGTGGCCAACTACTATGTGAAATTCAAGAAAATGGAATCGATACCTAAGAAAGTTGAGCCTTTTATAACCAAGATAACAACATATATTATGTAAAAATTTATTGAATGGGATATAAATCATGAAGATGTAATGGGCAATGAACCATTGGTTGATCAGGTAGTGAGGGAGGTGGGGAAAGTTTCAATTGAAAAGGAATTATCCAGTATTTATGCATCTAGGAGTAAGGATAATGAACATCAGAGAGATAGATAGGATGAGGGATTAAATGAGATGGTGTTTCATTCTGAGGAAAGATAAATTCATGTACTACATGAAATGGGTGTTCTTCTCTAAACTAATTCTTCTATGGCATAAATTTAAATGTGAGATGTGGATTTTACTCAATCTTAGGATGGAAATCCTACATTAGTCAAGCAAATGATCAAGAACTAAGAGATGTTCAGAGTGGGAAGGAAAAGATCTAGTATTAGGGTAATTAGATCAATTAAAACCCCTATTAATGGTTATACATTTTAATTATCTCTCTTAACAATGCAATAATTAGGTAGTGACTAAAAAATACCTTTCATAGATTAGTGCAATTACATCATCTTGATATTTTGTTTTAAAAAGAGACTATGGGGGAGGGAAGGAAAGTAGGAGTAATTCAAAATTTTATGATAGTGTGGGATTTTATCTCTCTATATTATATGGTAATAATTAAAGGTTTAATTTTTAGGTGAAATAAGAGGTACTTCAATCTAGTTAACACTATCTAATTTGTATCAGTGTTAGGAGATGAAATTTTATCCATGTTGCTAGGGAAATCCTTTATTGTTGCAACTACTTTTGGACAATTTGATAACAAGGCACATTATTATTGTTATTTTTCCAAGGACTTTAGAAGCATGAGAGATTGATTTTGGGTGGTGATCTCAACTTTAATTTGAATAGAATTGAGGTTTAGGGTACAATAGCTAAACTTGATGCAAAAATAGGGTATTTTTGGGTGGTGATCTCAACTTTAATTTGAATAGAATTGAGGTTTAGGGGACAATAGCTAAACTTGATGCAAAAATAGGTCATTTTATTAAAAAAATATGGCTGAGGTTTCTATCTGATGTGAATCCAATCAAAATGGATCTTATCTAGTGTAAAAATATGGTGGGTGAAGATTAATTACAAAAAGATTGTATTGATTCTTATTGGCTGAAATTCTTATGATAGGTAGAGATATATTTAGATTTTGGCTTCAAACAGGGACTAATTTGAGTTATTTTCTTATTTTTATTCAAATTTTCAATGAAGTTGGCAAGCCCCCAATGACATTTAAGTTTAATCCCACTTGGCTAGAGGATGAATAATTTCAATCATTGGTAAAGGAAACATGGAATGGATTTGATAGGAATTTAGGAAACATAACTTGCTATCAATTTTATAATATTTTAAGGAAGGTGAAATAATTTATTTCTACTTGATATTTTAACAATTCTAGATCCCAAAAATAGGATCTCATTCACATTGAGAGACATATTTCTGATTTTCATGAGGCTATGGTCAAGGATAACTACGACAAGGAAACAAAAACTAAAATTACATATATATATATATATATATATATATATATATATATATATATATATAACTCAAGAGGCCTAATGCTTATTGAAAAGTAAATATGTGTGGTTGAAAATGGGAGATGAGAACTCTAATATTCAATATGAAGTGATTTAAAAGATATAATTTTTACCATAATTTAGATTAAGGTGATTAACTTAATCTAATTAGGATAGAACTTTGAAATGTAATTCACATATGAAGATATGACATTCAAGCATAAATTTGAATGTAGAAAAATAAGATTAGTTCTTATATTTTTACAAGTAACACATGGCAAATATAGTAAGTATAATAAAAGGATGAATATTTAGCATTTCAAGGTGACTCTTTAGCTATGACTGTATTATAAAAGTGAAAATTAGATAAAATCAGGCCCTTGGTTCTGGAACTAGTTGTAGACACTTAAAATCAGACACTAAATGTTGATTATAATTATTTATTCTATTATCAAATTTTTTTCCATAAAATTATTATCACATTACATTAGTTAATAAAGATCAATTAACTATCTAATCTTCTTATTTAAATTAGGTTATATGGAATGCACATATTAAAAATATATAAAAATCAATACTCCTATTTATCTTCATCATCCAAGTAAGTTACAAATTTAATATTCAAATCATATGGCAAGGCCCACCTTATTATAAAGCTTACATCTTAAAAAGCTTGTATCTTGTTACAAAATCCTATCCTCTTCTTACATGTCCCACGTTCCTTATCATGAATATGTAGGAGACATTTTGGGCTCTTTATTCTCATCTCAAGATGGATAGTTCACATTCATTTCAAAAGTTTATAAATTAGAGGTTCTTCCTCTAATTTAGAAGAAACTTCTCTATTCTATACTTACTATGCATGAATTATTCTAGAAGCTTCAATTTTTTCAACATATTCTAAATTCTCATGCCAAGCCAAATTACAAGTGAACAAGGGGAGGTGCTTCCCACAAAGCATTTGCATTGCCAAGGAATCCTAGCTTCACAAGCTAAGCTCAACATATACAAACTAATTTTCAAGTAAATATTTTAATGAGGTATAAGCATTGTTTTTAATTTCTATTGTGCATTTATTACTTGTTAATCATATAACTCAACCTAGGGATTAGACTTGAGAAGTTATGTCTTTAATTTATTTTGATTATTTCACTAACAGTTGACTAATCTCTCTTAAATTTTTGATCTACATAATGGCATGCCCGGTGGGACTATACTTGCATCCCAATTGAATATGCAAGAGGGAATTTTTAGCTTAGCCATTAATAACTAATTACCATCCCCATTCTTTATGTTTTATTCTCATTGATTGTCCATTGCTAACAATGCCCTATTTCTTAGAGCATCATGCACTAGGGAAGCTTTGAAGTTTTCTTAGCCTACTTAAATTTTAGCATCTTCTTTGTTTTCCCTCCCATTTATAATTGAACTACATTAATCTGAGGTCTATTTGGACCATATAGGTAGCACTTAGTTTCTAAATATAGCTCAGTCACCCCCTTTCCCATGTTCTCATCATTTTCTGAGCAACCATTATCTAATGCTCTTGCCATTTTGTGAGCTTATTTATTTCAAGGCTCTTTCCATTTTCAAAGCTATTTTAGGCTATTGATTCATATTTCAAACCTTATGGGTGGAACTACATTGATCGTAGGTCAATTTGGACTATGTAGGTAGCACTCAATTTCTAAGGTTAGCTCGGTCACCCCTTTCCCACGCTCTTGCCATTTTGTGAGTAACTATTATCTAACACTCTCATCATTTTGTGAGCTTGTTTATTTCTAGGATCTTGCCATTTTATAAGCTATTTTAGGATTTTGATTCATATCTTGAACCCTATGGGTTAAACGAGATTAACCTGAGGCCCATTTGGACTGTGTAGATAGCACTCAGTTTCTAAGGTCATCTTGGTCACCCTTTTCCCATGCTCTATCCATTTTTTGAGGAATTTAATCCTTACTCTCACTATTTTATTAGTATCCTAAGTCACACTCTTACTATTTGATGAGTTAAAACATTATGTATCTCATAGTCTCTATTGAGTTGAGATGCCAAAAATCCAAAAACATTTAAATGTTCTAAAAAACCCTAAAAATCAAACTAGGCTTACAATCTTCATAAAAGATATAAAGCCACAAAATTCAAAAACATGTATCTTGTTCTAAATATAGTCACCATCCTTAATCCAATATTTTTTTTATTCCTCAACCATTTTTGGGATGTGTTCTTACCAAATCTACCCTATTAGGGCACACTGATTATTGGTTTCAATTATTTTAGCCACCTTGAGATGTGTCTTTCCCTTGCATGTATCCTTGTTTTGGGGCACCATCAAGTTAACAATTTCATTGAGCCTTCACACATGGTTTGGACTTGGTTCAAGAACAAGATGATTTATGTGCTTTTATTTTATAATTTGTGTGTGTGTGTGTTTGATTTTTGTTTCCTTTCTCTATTGTTGCCTTGACTTAGTCCATTGTGTTAGAAGGGTCATCATCATGGTGCTTTGTTTTATGTAGTTTTACTTAAGTCCATCCATTAGCATTTTTCACCATTATCATCATGGTTTTTTATCATTGTTGCATTGTTTTCAATTATCTATTGGATTAACAGTCAATCCTTATGCACATTAAGGCCAAGACATCATGGCATTTTATATCATGGTGCATAATGTTCGGTTCTATATCAAAAATTATTAACAAGAGGTCTCATACGAAAATGTTGTGGCAATACATCATCTTGATCACAAAACTAAAATGTAAATCATTGACCATTCTAACTAAATATGTGATAATCCTAATACATATCAATAAAAGAGCACATACCACAAGTTACCATCTTTTATTCAAATTTTCTTCAACACCACTTGAATCATTCTTAAATATTTATCTTCTCATTCAACTCTATCTATCATCACTTTTGGATTTCCTTGTGCACTTGGTTTTTTCCACTTATCCTGTTATGAAAAGTTGTTATAAACATTGGCACACATTTTTATTTTCTCCTATTAGTTTTCTACCTTCCCAAATTCTCATCACAAATCTACCCTTTAAGGGGAATAACTAGTATTTTTTTTCTCTTTTTGGGTCAAAACACATTAATTTCACACTTTATGGTGCCAATCATTCATCCAAGCTCACCACTTTCATCATGTTTGGGGAAACTCAAAGTGTGTAGCTTAGTTTGGAATGTATCCTTATTTGATTTCACCCTACTTGGGGCATGTGACTCCCTTATTCATTCTTGGATGTTAAAACATGTAAGCATTATGCTCAAGGGGCTTTCTTTGGGCCATAATTTAACCTCTTATTCTACATTTCTTGACCTTTTCATTTATGAATTGTATTGTTTCCTCATTTTGAGGGACCATCCATTCATATTCTCTTTTCATGCAATCCCTCGAGGGGGCATCCAAGGCTTATTAATTTCCTTTTAGGGCATCAAATTAAATTCATTATACAATCATTATTTTATCTTCTTCATTTTATTCTTCTTCTCTTTTAATGACTTTTTCATTTCTTTGAAAAGACATTATTGTGCCTAGTTTTTTACAATGCCTTCTCAAATAGGGGGAAAATTTAGACACTTCATGTTCACCACTTCCATGTCTAAAATACGATCAAAGTGAATTTTTTTAATCAAACACAAATTTATCTATAAATTGTTAACTCAACCCAATTCCCCTAGATTTTATATGTATGCATTCTGTGACACATTGGTGCATGCCTAATTGAGTTAATGCATTGCATCAGATCATTTAATTTGATAAAAGGTACCTAAACTCGATACCTTGTTTACAAATGACCCTTCAATTAATTAACCAATTTATTCTATTGTCACATCTTATCCCATAAAATTCACATCACATTGCATTAGTTAATTAGGATCAATTAATTAGATAATCTACATAATTCTATTTTTATTTCTTTTTCTTTTTCTTGTTTTCTTATATTTTCCTTTTTTTTGCAATCTCATTTAAAGAAGAAGATTAGCTAATTAATTTCTCCTAAAAATATAATGTAATTTAATGTGATTTGAATTTGATGGGATAGGATGTGATTATAAAATAATCTAGTTATTTGATTGAAGGATCATATACAAACAAGGTATCAAGTTTGGGTACTTTTTAGTAAATTGAATGATCTGATGTAGTGCATTACTAGAATTAGGCATGTACCAATGTGTCATAGAATGCATACATCAAAATTTTGGGGGAATTGGGTTGATTTAATTATTTCTAGATAAATTTTTGTTTGACAACAAAAATCCACTTTGATCATAGTTTAGACATGGAAGTGGTGAAAATTAAGTTTACACTATTTCATTGTCTATGTTGGGTTAATTCTGTTGATCTAGGTTATTATCATCAGATGATACTGACCTACTACTTGGTGATAACTAGCATGAAATTAGGGCATAATGACTATATGGTCACTTTCCCTTATCTCTACTTGGTTTATATTTATGATCATGAACCCTTATAATGCACACAATTTAATAAATCAACCTCCTTTGCCTTGAAACCCTAGGTGTGCTTATGAAGTCTATAAACCTAAATATATGGAAAATTATAATGCATTGAACTGACTCCAATCACCCAAATTTTATAACTAATTGTTGCCCACGTATCCACTACTTTGTGTAAGGAAATCAAGCCACATGTAATTCTCCCACCTACCATGATTCTAAAATTGTGCTTCTTTGCTATATGTATGTAGTTAATATTTTGAATTTGATACTAAAAATGTTTTCCTTAACTTAAATTTAGAGTGATTCTAACTTGGCTTTTGACTTCTCCTAGTGATAGGTTTGTAATTTTTGAAGAATAAGGAAGTTTTCTCAATGCGTAATAGTGTATATCAAATAGGTGTTAAGTCCCTTTTGAATGGGAACTTGATTTGTTTATATTCAATTAATCCAATAAAGAAATTTTTCATGCCACCAACATGTTAGGAAAATGGGACAATTGTAAGGAAAGGTTTTATTTTATAAAATATTTATTGTTGGTTGATATATAGGTTAATTTAAAAAAGATCCCATATCAAACTAAAACCTACACCATTGCATAGGGCCCATTGAGACCTTTTTGATAGTATGTGGAACTTTAGAAATAGAGCTCATATTCTCCTAGTGTAACTGGTCAAATTTCTAGTCAAAGCAAGTCAAGAAGTGGTCAAATCTGGTCAAACTATAAAAATTTACTAGCATATAATGTTTCCAAATCAGTTCCATGGTGTAGATATTATCGAGAGATTTTTGGCACATTTTATGATTCAAAAAATGGAATCTGTATGTGCAAGTTATGACCAATCAAAGTTATGGTCAATCCTGATGACGTGGTAATAAAGTGGCATGGCAATATGAATCGACCCAAGTCTTTAATATTTGGGAGCAAACATATTCTATCATATATTTGGGAATAATTATCACCCCATATTTTTAAATTTAATGGATAATTTAAAATCCCATAAAAATTAGGTATGAGATAATTATGAAATTTATTAAAATAAGATTGTGGATAATCATCTCAATCAAAAAAAGTAGACCCATAAAAAGTATATAAAGTGGTTAGAGGTTCAATTCATTTCATTCAAAAGTTTCAAATCTCTCATTTCTATAGTCAAGAGTTGAATATTTGAGAGTCAAGATCCAGATCTGAGAATTGAGAGCTAGACGTAGAGCCAGAGCCAAGAGCTGAGATTCAAAGCTAGAGGTTCCAGCCATATGCTGAGTGTCTGGATTTGAGGTTGTTTGATGCCTCAAAGTAAATATTTTTATATTATTTAATTTCCAATATAGAGACCAATCTACATATATCCTAAGTTTTGAAGGACTTAGAGAGCTTTTTAGACTTCAGTGTAAACTAGGAAAATGTCCTAGACTCTAAGACAATTTCAACAGTATGTTGAAATCCTTGTGACAATTTTTATAATTTCATTTCAAGACCTATGGTAGAAATCCATAAAATTATGAGATTTCATTCATGTGATATTAAGGTGGAAGGTATGTTTATGGGTTTACTGAGACTTTCTAAAGCTCTATTGTTTGAGTTGTGTGTAATCTTAGAGTATCCATTTGACAATTGTGAGGAATTGGCCATGTACTCACTTTTCAAAGAAATAGATTAGTTCATATTATAAGTGAACTTAGAGATTTATGCATTATCAAACTCTATTATCACATGCTTGTCATGAGTGGATTCTATTTTTGCATTTTTTTTCTACATTTTGATTAATCTTATTTATTAATCACTATTGATTGCATAAATAGCTAAAATAGGATAAAAGGTCAAATTCAATTTTATTTCCATAATTTTTTTGGGAAATTATGTGATTTGACTAAAGGATCCAAGGTGAATTTTTTTTACATAAAAATAAGTGCCATTTTATGGATCAGGTTTGGTATCAGAGCTATGCTCATGTTGGTTTAATTGTGATTTTACTCACATTCTATGGAATAATATGGATCCAATGTTAGATCAAGTTCAACTATTATTGAATAATATTTTCATTATATTGATGTAATACTTGAAATCACAAGAACCATGAGAACAAGCTATAGAAAAAAGACAAGAGTTATAGATTGTGAAGCTCTAACAAAACATTGATTCTCTATGGGTAGAACTGTAGCAAGTATGTCATCAAAAAAATCAAATGCGAGTGGAGTCAAAAGTCTGTGGCTACTGCTCCAAAGAAGGTCACATTATGGATCAATGCTAGAATCTACACGTTCACAAAGCTATAGCCTAGTACTAATAGAGATTCAAAGCAAGGGGGAAGGCACCTGTTAGAGAATCTGCAAAGCCCAGTTCTCTTAGGCATCAAGTAGCAAATGAAGGATTCATCTAAGAGATGTTGCCAAGTTAGGTACCAAATGTTATGTTACATTTAGAAAGTGGAAAAAATGAAATCAATTTTTATAATTATATTAATAATTTTAGGGATACTTTATGTTCTAAATCTATACATTCATCAAGTAATTATGCTAACACATTTGAGAAGCACACAAGGGGAATATATTCTAAGCTGCTAGCCAAGATGGGATTTAATGGAAAGAGCCTTGGCATTAATGGTTAAGTAATTTTCCAACCTATCCAAGTTATGAAGAGACCACTCCATGTAGGATTAGGATATAGAGATGAAGGACAATCTTTCCAAGAAGCTAAGATGAAGAGTTACTCAAGCAGCAAGTCAGAACACCTTGAAGAGTTGAAGGAAGCATTATCAGAAGATGAAGAAATTAAATATGTTGAGACATCTTTAGATGACTTATCAAGGTATGACAAGAAGAAATACTTGAATGTATCTTATAATTATGCCTCAAAAATCCCTAGAAGGATGCTTAAGAGACATGTCAAGAAGAAGACTGACAAAATAAAATTACCTAAAGAATAATTGAAGTTTGGTTTTTACTTTAATGCTAAGGGGAAAATGTTGAAAGAAGATAAGCATAGTTATCAACAACCTTGGGCAAAGGTTTTAACTACATCTTTAATCAAGCAAAAGATAGAACCTTGTCAAGCAGAACTTGAGACAACAATAATCAGGGAGATGACAATCAAGGACAAGCTAACAGTGCAAAATTTATTACCTTAGAGAGGTAAACAACATTTTTTTAAAAGAATGATAGTTAAGCATTCTAAGATAGATGTTATTTTTGATATAAATTATCAAAAGAATTTAATTTCTAAAGATGTTGTAGAAACTCTATGTTTGGAAACTAAGCCACATCTCAAACCATATTCTTTGGATATGATAGATGATGGTAATAATGTACATGTAAGTAAAACATGTACACTAGGGTTTGTAATTATCTCCAAATTTCTAGGTGAAGTTGAATTAGATGTGGTTCCACTTCAATTTAGTGGTATTATCCTAGATAAACCATATTTATCTCTAAGAAAGGTAACTTTTTCTAATAAATAAAATTAGTATAACATTATAAAAGATGGGATAGAATATCTCATGTGAGCACATCGGCAATAATTGCTACAAAAAAATGGTGCCTTCAATGTTATTATACTCATGTATGTTATAGACAGGAACACTGTAGGGCAACATGAAGATGCCATCATGAGAAGAATTAGGAATAACTTGAAAGATAGGTTGTATATTTTAATCTGTATGCTTTAGGATGTGCAAATATGTATGCATGTTTGTAAGACTTGAATATAGGTATTATTTATAAATGCATAAGACCCAAGTATGGGCAATGTTTGTAATCATTATGTATATTTATAGTGTTTGTAAAGACCCAAGAAAGGAAATGTTTGTAAATTATGTTGCTATGTAAAAACCTAAGAGGGAAATTGTAAACTGGTGATTGTTATAACACCAGGTGAAATGCAACATTTTCACAACCATAAAAAGATCCTCACATAGAGTACCAGGACCAATACCATCTTTTTTAGGATAAAAAGCCTTAATGGGGAGGATTGATCTAGAGGTCAATTTTAAAAAGGTCCCATATCATACTAAAACCTTCACCATTGTGTAGGGCCCATTGAGACCTTTTTGATAGCATGTAGAACTTTAGAAATAGAGCTTGTATGGTCCTGGTGCAATCGGTCAAAGTTCTAATCAAAGCAAGTCAATAGGTGGTCAAATCTAGTAAAAATGAAAAATTTAGATAACATGGAATGTTTCCAAGTTAGTTCCATATTTTATATCTCATTGATATCTTTTTGGCAAATTTTACGATTTTAAAAATGGAATCTGTATGTGCAAGTTATGACCAGTCAAAGTTATGGTCAAACCTGATGATGTGGTAATAAAGTGATGTGGCAATATGATTCAACCCAAGTCATTAATATTTGGAGATAAACATATTCCATCATATATTGGGGAATAATTATCACCCCATATTTTTAAATTTAATGGATAATTTAAAATCCCATAAAAATTGGGTATGGGATAATTATGAAATTTATTAAAATAAGATTGTGGATAATCATCTCAATCAGAAAAAGTGGACCCATAACAAGTATATAAAGGGGTCATAGGTTCAATTCATTTCATTCAAAAATTTTAAAGCTCTCATTTCCAATCTGAGAGCTGAGAGCTGAGAACTAGAACCAAAAGTTGAGAACTAAAAGATGAGAGGCAAAGCTAGAGCCAAGAGCTGGGATCTAGAGCTAGAGGTTCTAGCCATATGTTGAGTGTCTGTATTTGAGGTTATTTGATTCCTCAAAGTGAATCTTTACATATTGTGTAATAGCCAATATAGAGACTAGTCTACATATATCCTAAGTTTTTAAGGACTTAGAGAGCTTTTTAGACTTCGATGTAAACTAGGAAAATATCTAAGACTCTAAGACAATTTCAATGATATGCTGAAATCCCTATGATAATTTTTTAAGACCATTTTATAAGTCTATTTCTGAGATGTTTGGTGGAAATACATAGAATTACGAGATTGCATCTGTATGACAATAAAGTGGAAGGTATGTTCATGGGTTTATCAAGACTTTCCGAAGCTCTATTGTTTGAGTTGTGTGCAATCTTAGAGTATCCATTTGACAATCGTGAGGAATTGGCCATGTACTCACTTTTAAAGGATTTAGATCGATCCATACTATAAGTAAACCTAGAGACGTAGGCATTGCCAAACTCTATTATCACATGCATGTTGTGAGTGGATTCTTTTTTTTCATTTTGATTAATCTTGTTTATTAATCACTATTGAATGCATAAATAGCCAAAATAAGATAAAAGGTCAAATTTAGATTCATTTTTTTGAATGTTTTGGGAAATTATGTGATTTGACTAAAGGATCCAAGGTAAAAAAAATTACAAAAATAAGTGCCAATTTATAGATCATTGGGAGTAGGTCAGTACTAATTAGTTCATGTCAGTATCTACTAGTGATACTGATCAAATCTGGCAGAACCAACTTGTGTACAAGAAAACTAAACTAAGAAGTTGGACATGTTTATATAGGATATTTAATAGGTTATAAATAAATAATAATATTATTATAGGTGAAAAGTATAACAATTGGCTCATAATATAGCATGCAAGTGTGAGACAATTGTAGATTAAGAACTTGTATGTGTGCTCAGGTAATGTGTGGTAAATATGTGTCAATCTTATCATTGTCAAGTAATTAATACTAAATTTTAGTAACTAAAAATTCCCCTATTTTATTATAATAATGGAATTAATAAGAGTAAAATGATAAAATATACTTGAGTATGTAAACACACTTTGTCTTTTGTATGAAGCTCTAATTGTGCAGATCACTCAATATAAAAACTTGTAATATGTCTAGTCAATGTCCACAGATTGACTATTTTAATCTAAATTTGAATTTTTTAAATTTTGAAAGAACATGGGTCAGATTACACCTATATGTTCATGAAAACCATATTTTCATTAGAACATGTTTGAGATAATGCTTCCTTTTTTTAAGCATTGGAGAAATTTGTGCTTTCTTTCTAAATAACATAAAGAGTTGGGGTGATTATGTGCAAAAAATTTATAACTATATAGGGTCATGGGTTAGGAAGACAACATTCCCTAACCCTTGTTAATGTGGAAAAAATTACATAATGTAATAACCCAAATAAATACATAGGTAAATGAGAGAACCATCAAGAAATGTTAGCTCAAATAAAGTGAATTGACCATTATAAATGTCTTATAGATTCAATTAAAATGTTTTGTTCAAGTTCACTCAAATTCACTCCATGTATTAAAAAAATCAAGATCAAAAGTGAATGAAAAAAATTCCATGCCCCCATCATAAACATGGTTTTTATTATGTAGTTTCACTCAATGTATAATACAATACATAATCAAATGATAGTAGATAATTTCTGTGCCACCATCATAACCACAAATTTGATAAATATGTAAAGGAATGAAAACCAATTTCTATTCAATTGTAAATTGGGTTGTTGTGTATGTGTGCATGGAAACTTATCATTTCCTCTAAATATGAACAAACTTATATAGAATATTATACACTTATGTGCTAAATTTTTTAACTGGTCTCTCAAATGTATGTGTATATGGAGACATGTAATTTTTGTTCCTGTAAAATGTTTGCATATGCCCATGCATATCTATCCAAGTGTGTATAAAATTGAACTTGTATGTATGTAAATTGATTGCATATGCATGGTATATGCCCCTATGATTTTTATTAATATGACAATATCTATCATGTATATAAACCATTTTGAATCTCTAAAATATGTACCTAATGTGAATTTTTACTCACAGAGGATTATAACTCTATGAAAATCATGTTGTAAGTCCCCCTTTTTCGAGATGATGGATATATTATGTAAGGTGATCACCTCAAAATAATATTTATTTTTATTATGTTATGTATAATGATAACATTGTGTAATACCATTTGAACATGTGGAGAATATATCATCATAGTAATGTATATATCGATCAAGGCATGTATGTAAAATATGTAATACAGGTCATGTAAGTTTCATGTCTAAGTATATTTATCAATGAAACACACAATAGAATTGTAATTGAATAATAATATGTAGTAAAAATTCATGTTATAGATCATGAAACCTATTTTTATGAATTTTTACATTTCAAGACAACACCCCTAATTGTGCTCCTATAGGAAATTAGAGGTGTTACAATGACAGGGACAATAAAAAACTTCATAATAAAGAGATTGAATATGTTTCCCAAATGACAATGCAATTATCATCTAAAAATTGAAACTCTAAAATCAATCAATTCCATCACTAGCATGATCATCAAACTGAAAAAATGGATTTGGTAGCAATAGATTGTTAGTTGTGTCTAATTTGGGAAAGAAAGTGTTTTGTATTGAATCACATATCACTTTGGATATTATTGTTTCTACAATATAATTTATTTGTTTAAAAATTTTGTGTGCATTTTATGTCATGGTGACTTGTTTGGATGAAGTTTTTTTAAGACATTTTCATTATTCTTTTTGAGGTTTTAGAGTTACATAAGAATTGGATTAGGAATAATATGTCTTTCGATTCAAATGTCAACACCTCTCCATCTAGATGTTAGATAGTAAAGCATGAACTTATTTCTCCAAATTTTTAAGGCATATGTAATTCATTACAAATAATGTTAGTGAGTTATTTCAACAACTCATTCTCAATAAATTAGTTGATACATAGAGCTAGTTGAATATTCCAAGCTCAAGTAGGATCGAAACACTTCAAAACATTTTAAATAATTTGTAATCCATAGCTAAAACTTGGTTAAATTGACAATGAAATTAAAGAACTCATTTTAAAAAAATTGAAATGGCTTTCAAGGTTCTCTCTCAATCCTGAATAAGTTGTCATCAACTTTATTAAGTCTTATTTACAATATTTAAAGTTGATTGACCCTTTTCACAAGCCTTGGGTTTAAAATTCATGTTTCAATGGTGAAATTTGTAAAATTTTAATTGAATTTCAAACCACTGGATTAATTTTTCAAAATGATAGAATTTGGAAGATCATTCTGTAATGTTAAATAGCCTTTTAAAACCTACCTTATTATTCTAAAGCTCATAATCCAAAGAGTGGATTTCAAACATGGTTTTCAATATGAACATGGATTCAAAATTAATTATAATGACCTATAAAATGATGTTAGAATGCTTTTCACTCAAACCAGTAGGTCAAAGACATTGTTTAAGGTTCAAAGATTGGATTTCAGGTATACATCTTTTAAAAGTATGTTTTTCCATGTATAGTGAATTTATAATGTGAAATGAAATTCAAAAAATCCTAACTTAAGTTTCTATAGCTTAATTTTAAAATTTTAAGAGAGGCAGGGATTTGAAAGGCATATTTTACAATTTAAATGTATCTCTCAAAACTTGATCAAGCTCAACCAAGTGTGTATCAATTACAATGACTATTAAATTATGTTGAGATGGGTTTCAAAAGATTGGCCACGTAAATAATTTTATAACACATAGTTCACATCCATGCAGATCAAAATTTAGTATGTGATGGTTTTCATAAACCATATTTTTCATTCAAAAGCTTTCAAAATTGACTTTCAACTTGTAAAACGGGTTTATAATGACTTTGAGATAGTTTTGAACAAGTGGTAAATGGTTTTAACATGTTAAGTTAGGTTGACATAGCCTACATTTGCATTCAACAACAGTTCAAGATGATTGCTCCAACTATAATGACATCAACATGAATGACCATATAAAAAAATATTGAATCAATATCAAAAGTTGTCTTGTGTTTGTTTAGATTGGTTTATAAATTTGGTGAAAAAATCAAGATTAACATCTTGAAAATTCATGCAAACACTATCATGCAGAATGATTAAGCCCATTTTATAGTTTTGAACTCCAATCGTACACTTTGTAATGCAAAATCCATTTTGAAAATTGCTAGGCAAATACATAGACTCCTAAGACCTTTCAAAAATAATGTTTAGTAGATTTTTCAATCCCATTTTGCTAAATTAGGTTCTAAGGACACATTTTACAATGTAAAATTCACTTCAAAATCCCATAGGTCATTGGTTGGATTTCAAAACTTATCAAATGTAGTTTAAGGTAGATTTCTCAAAAACCAATATTCATAGTTCATTTTACAATATAAAAGTGATAGCTAAAGCCCGTAGACTACCATTATAAAAGAATGGAGTTTAGAATGTAATATGTCATCATTTTAGTAAATGAAAATGATGTGGTAGCCCTTTTGATTCAGTTATTTAAAAAAATATTTGATGCAAAGATGGTTGCTAACTAGATGATGGGTGATATAGAAACATATTTTAAGACTGAGAAGCTATCAATATCTAAAGCCAAAGTAACACCTCATGAATTTAAAAAACTTATTACTTTCATTAAAGATAGAAATGTTAATGGGATTGTGAAAGAGGTGGATGGTGATTGCAATAAGGTGAATTATAGGTGTGGAAATATAATGTTGTATAAATGTCAAAAGATCATTTAAAGTGATTATTCACACTTTTTTGAACATGTTCAAGATCAAATAAAATGGTGTCAAGTATGAAATAAACGTGTCTTCTTGAAGATGGAGATTAAAGATAATGTGGCTTTGGCAGTAAGGGAGAAAACATTGAATGAATGCAAACATATCAAAATTATATAGGAACAATAAATATCAAGGTTCATTATCATGAACATAATAAATATGGATGAAATTACCCTGCCCATGCTTAAGGTTGATCCAATTAACATTCCTTACAATTATCCTTCCTTATCTCCTGCTAACATTGGAAGGGCCACTCTTGATCCTATAAAATCATGTGATGTACAATGGAGTGTTTCATCTCAACAACATAATACAAAAATTCTTGAGAATTTGAGCAATGGAATTATAATTTAGATTGGGTATCAAGAGACTTCAGCATATAAAACACTTGAAATAGATCATCCATATTGATGTAAATAGATAATGGCTAAAGAATATTCCAAGAGAATTTATAAATAAAGAAAGAAATTGTATTAATGTCCAATTATGATAAAAATAAGGTCAATGAAACTCAAGGATACAATCATGTCATAATTTTTTATTTGACTCTTTTTAATAGACATTATTAGATGTACTAGCAGATTTTTTAGTATTGGTCATCTAATACTTACTTATAGATATTAATTTGATGTTATAATGCAGTAGCATACTTTGATCAAACCTATTGATGATGTCATTATTATAGTTTTACATTGTGATGTTTATTTCAGTTTAGTTTTACATGTATATGTTTTTTTCATGCAGAGAAAAAACTATTGATGTCATGTTTTGTGGTTACAAGACTCATAGGTACATGAGCTAGGACAGTAGTGGATTTTGTAAGTTGAGGCAATAATGGTTGGTGTAGTAAGTAATTGGGTAACACTAGTACTAGACAAGAGATACAACTGTAATGAGCCATCTAGTCTTTTGAGCAGTTGCAACATGACTGATGTCTTTCTTTTTGTCTCAATTTATTTGTTTGATCTTGATTGATATTATCATCTTTTTATTTCACTTTATTGAGGTCATGTTCACATTTTAGTTTTTATTGATTTGATTGGTGTCTCATGTGTGTTGACTTAGTGATAATTTTCTTTAGTCTCAAATACCAATCTTTTGTATTTTGACCACTAGGGTCTCAAATGTTTTAAATTTTGTATTGGGACTATTAACGTATTACCCACATTTGATCATTTTGTGATTAAATTTGTTTAATCTTGGTATTTTTTGTCTTAGTTTTATCTACTGAAGGCCTCAAACAGGTTAATGTCTCACACTATAATGGTTTGGGTCTCCATAATGGTCTCGATTTAGTACTCCATGGGTAATAAATAACCCATGCATAATAATTAATTTTTCTTTTTAGGTAATGATGACCAAAAATGGGTCATGGACATTGGCCATGCATTATATCTATAATAAAAAAATTCAAAATTTTAATGATTAGGGTAAAAGTGGCATTGGGTTTGCCTCTTTAACCAAAAAGTGGAAATTGAGTGTTTTTTGGCTTGGAAGGAGAGTAATCAATTGTTT
This sequence comes from Torreya grandis, assembly GCA_037957365.1. Lineage (NCBI taxonomy): Eukaryota > Viridiplantae > Streptophyta > Pinopsida > Cupressales > Taxaceae > Torreya > Torreya grandis. The sequence goes on from JARHVA010000102.1 coordinate 6,961,833, forward strand.
TGTTTTGGTATCAATGTCATTTTATTGTATTAGTCAATGGAGAAACCCTATCAAGGAAAAATGATAGTCGTGGAGAGTAATGGAAGCTTGAAATTCACCCTAGCAAGCTTTAATGGATTGGTAAAATCTATGCTTGGGAAGAAGGGAAGTAAAGAGGTCAAGCTATGCAAGAAATAGAAAGAGTTGGGAAAGATTTTTAAGGAAAAAAAAGAAAGGTAATCAAGGAGAAATTTATTTTTCTTCTTCACAGGGCATATTTTTGCCAAGTAAGTGATGCATTTAAAATTATTGTGGGAGTTTTGATTTTTTATGACTCTGTAGAATCGATTTGCTTCCATATACTAGTTTAATATTTTCCCAAAAAAACACACTTACATGTTCAAGAGAAAGTCATGAGACTTCTTCATAAACCTATAAGGTTTCCAAAATCAAATAAAAACTCTCAAAACTCTTTTATCCTAGTTTAAAATCAATTTAATATTGAAGGGTTTCTTACCTAGATGTTGGGTTGGATTCATACATGATGTATAGGGTTTAAATTTTCTCTTTCTCCTATAGAGACATTGAGTATAAATTATTAAACCCTAGCTAGTTATTTTTTTATTAGTTATGTTTCTTTAAAAATGGTGAACTAGGTGTTTCTTTTATGTCGTATTCATTTTATGGCCACTAGGTTTTTATTATTGCTTGCTTTATTTGACCTAGGTGTAGATAAATTCAACCCTGTTGGTCCTAGTTTGCATTTTGTGTAAATAAAGCACCATGGCTAAGCATATAAATTATTAACCTTGACTTATTTTTCCTGGGTATCGATGCATTTTGAAGTATTGGTGTCAATGGGTTGTTTACCCTAATTTAAGGCTTTTATTTTTCTATCTTAGATTGGAAACTTGACTTAGCTTGTTTACTTTGTTCATAGTTAAATTTTGTAGACCTAAGTGATTTATCTTAATGTGTGGTGCTTCATAATTTGGTAGGATTGTTTATGTGAATTTAACTTTCACTTTTTTTTTTTTAGTGTTGTTATCTCCATTTGGGGTATGGTGCAAAGTATTACTCTTTGATGTTGTTGTGTAACTACTTCAAATTTCTTAATAATGGTAGAAAAATATCTTACTCACACCTTCACCCTAAAACTTGAATGCCTGACTTCACCATCGAGATGATGGTTGGGGTGGTAAGGGCCACCAATTGGGAGGCTCATAGGATAGGTCGGGTCAGTGTGTGGATCATTTGGTGGATGCTCTTTCATTATGGAGTTGCATGGCTTTCTCAGTTCTATTCTTGCTTGGTTGCATTAATTAAATGTTTTGCCTATAGTATGTTTATAATTTCTTCTTTCTACTTATTTTTCATGTATCATTATTTTGCAATGTAAAATTTATTCAATTTTAAATACCTTACAAAATTATGACAATGGCAATGTATGGATGTGAGTTAGCATTCTTATTTATTATGCTAGAGTTACTTTCAACTCATTATTATCCTATTGCAATCACCACAAATTGTAGCGTTAGTATGAATAACATGATAATGTTTGATAGTGTTGTTATTTGTATAAGGAGACAAAATAAAATGGTATGTTTATGAGGAATACTCAGCTAGTTATAAATTTTCATTAAGTTGTTTATGTTAATTTTGCTATTATAAGTGGTTTATTGATGAGCTTAACTCATAGGAAAATTATGTGGAATTAGATAATGTTTTTATGGCATTATTGAATGATAAATTTATTTAATTAAATATAGTTGTTGGTTGTAAGATATCTTCTTGAATGATAATGTTGTTATGGCTTGAGAATTTTGGTTGCATGGATGGATAAAACCTTGTAAAAAATTATATGTATTGTTGTCCATGTGCATAACGTGCATTGAATTTAGGAAATTATTGATCCTATAGGGTATTTGGTAGGATTTGTGTCTCATTGGAATCATTGCATTATTTTGAATGGAACTTAGTTAACTACAGCCAAACCTAAATGATCTTGAACTAATTGTAAGTTTGGTGTATGAATTAATTTGATTATTTATGTGTTATAAATTTAATTTCTAGGTTGTATGTTTTCTTGATTTCATTATGAAGATGTCAAAAATTATTAATGAACGTTATATGTAAAGGAAGGTAATTTCAATCTGTTGATAGATAAATTACTCCTTGAGTCGGTATGAAGTTAATAGTTTAGTATGGCTATAGTAATTGATTTATTTATCTTTGTATGGTTATAGCAATTGATTTTATTATCTTGTATGGTTGTGTCAATTTATTTTATTATCTTCTATGGTTGTAACAATTGATTTTATTATCTTATATGGTTGTAGAAATTGATCTTATTATTTTTTGTGGCTATAGCAATTGATTTTATTATCTTTTTTATGGTTGTACAAGTGTACAAATGTTTATTGGTGTTAACCTCATTGTCTTAGGTGTTGGCAAGTGACCCTATGGGGTAGATATAACATAATGCTATTACATGAGTTTCTTGGTATGGATTTTACATAATAAATTATTTTTAATTTTTTAGTGGAAGTGGCGCTACAACAATGAATTTTACTCTATTCCACTGCAAATGTAAAAGAGTGTGTGCTTTAAATTTAATGCATATTAAAATAAGTGATTTGCACTTTTGGATTTTTTTTTGTTTAAATTGTTCTATATTTAATTATTTCAATCAAGTTGTGTTAATAATTGATGTTCTAGTCATGCATAATTATGCTAAGAGGGATTTGACAAGTTACAGTTGTAGGCATAAATGGTCTCATGTGTGTAGGACTTGAAAGCTTGAATTTATTTAAATTGGTCAAGGCATGAGTATATAATGAAATCTCCATACCAAGCTAATTGGGATATGAAGTAGAAGCATCATGTGAATTAAAAGTAGATAATTATTCATTGGTCCTTTGGGATAATTAAATTCTTTGGCTAAGTATAATTAGTTTGATTTTATAAACTATATGACAAGTGGGAATCATTAATAAGGGTTATGACCCTAGTTGATGACCTGCAACATGGTTATGGCATTGACATAAATGAACTAGTTCTTGCATAATTAATGACAAATGCATGATAGAGACTCACTCATGTGATTTCATATATATATTTTTATGAACCTTTATGTGGATAAAATTCAAATGGAAGTTTGTCCTTGAATAATGAAATCATATCCCAACTTATATTAAGTGTAATGTGAAAACAAAAAAATAAGCATGGTGTGATGATCCTTAAAAATATGAGATTTTGGTATAAATATCCATATGGGATATTACCATTGCATATTTCTTGTATGTATGAAGTTTAATGGATCAAAGATGTCTTTTGGAAGATTATATATTCTTATAGATTTATGTAGGCATGCTTTGTATTAGCTAACCTAATTATGGTAAAAATCCAATTTGCTTGTATAATGATTATTTGGCATTATGAGTGTTGACTTTAAATGAAATGTTGTATGTTTTGATTTTTGAATATTGAAAATAGTGTATGAAATAAATTATAAACCCTTTTTTATTCATTAACTTAACATATGATAGTGTTTGCATGATTTAATGACTGGGTACTTAATACTACCTTCCAATTATCACTAGTGAGGCAAGAATTAGTGTACCCAAACTGATACCCTAATTTACATAGGTGTGAGTCTCTTATATAGGGTAAGGACATATATATGGTCCTATTAGGATGGTTTCTACTCCCATTCAGTTTAGGGCTTATATTTATGGACTACATAATTATACACCTTGAACTGCATACATTTCTTACAGAAATAATCTTCCTCATAGAATCTTATAGGGGTAATCACCCTAATTAAGGGAATTATACATGCATAACTCTAGTTATGGATAGTGGGTGTATTATACAAATCCCAACCATCTATAGTGAACTTTATTCATAACTCCACTTGCACTCTGAACAAAATGATACTCAAAAACAATTTGGGGTCATTTTAAATCATTGGCAATGAGAACCAAGATCATGGCCATCAAACACCTCAAGAAGCGTATGGTGACAAAAATGGATTAGTAAAAGAACATAACTTCCCTAGAGTAGTCAAATAAATAAGGTCAATTTTATTTTCATAAGTACTTTGTAAACCAAAGTTAAACATGTCTCTAAGAAAAGGTGTTGTAGAAAACATAAACACTCTCGCTTTAGGGTATTTTAATAATCATCCAGATAAGGGAATACAAGGCTAAATGTATGCAGATTCCATTTTTAGTTGAATGTGACATAATAAATATGAGCAACAAAACGTTTGAAACATGTTGGCTCAAAAAATTGTTTGGGGGATAAATTAGTGACTTTGAGTCAACAGTGTGGGAATTGAGTTCTTACATTAGTGAGCAACATATGACAAATTCCCTCTTCTATTAGTAGGTGGAGATACCTTTATTAAAATCCAAAAATGGAAAAATAGGGGAAAAGCATTCATAGTTATTTATAGCAAAAATGTTTTATGTTGTGGGTTTTGTACTTTGAACCTGAAATTACATAAAGGAGATAGAAAGGAAATGAGGGAAAGAAGGGAATAATTGAAATAAGGGTAGAATAAAGAAGGGAAGAATAAGTAAAGGAAAGGAATAAGGGAGAACAAGTTTATTATACTCTGTTAAACATAGAAACTACTATGATAACCCTAGGAAAAATGAAAGACAACGTTAGGTAGCTAAATGCAAAAACTTACTAGAATAGTCCAAGAAGGGGAAAGCATCATGTGCATGAAACCTCTATCATTCAATGGATGGTAAAGACATGATTACACCCTTAGGAGTGAAAAACATACATTGAGATAATTTTCTAATACTAATAGAAAACCAAAGATAATAATCCCATATTTACCCATAAAATATAATTAAAATATTGCTTAAACCCCACTAAGATTTCACATTCATAGAAATAACACAAGAAGATTCTAAAAGAAATACTTAATGTGAAATTCCCATTTTATAAAAATTTGGTAGTGAATATGAAAACAATTTAAAAGTAAAGATACAGAGATAGATCATATGCAAAGTTATAACTCATGAAGAAATCTTGAACACAAAGTCTACAAAATCTCCCTCTTCTAATCTTTATTGAGTTGAAAATACAATCTTGTCCTCCAAAATTTTATACAAAATTTCACTGCCAAAAAAGTCCCCCTTTTACAATGAGCCTTACACTCATATTTATAGCATAGGGAGGTGGTCACAGTGTGTAACCACCTTTTCTGCATTTTAGAAGTTGTAAAAATGAGTTTACAAAAATGCACCACTTAAGTGGTGTAAAAGTGTGTTGGTGCAATTGCATTATGTGAAAAAATAAAATTATAAAATTGCACCACTTGAACAGTGCAAAAATATGTTAGTTCTTTTACACCACTTGAAATGTGCAAATTAAAATTTCATGATTCAATTCTTACAAAGTGACATAGTGTATTTTCATGAATTACCTTTGTAAATTTGCACTTTATACTTATGAGATTTATACTAATATCCACACGAAACCTTGCCTGAATTCAAAGATTTTTGTTGATGAACCATCCATGATACACAATTTTATTTCAAAACTAAGCACTTGTAGATTTGTTCATCATGTCAATTGTTTCTCTCACATTCCATTATGAAAATATTCATTCTAGATATTGGTACTAGCTTGAGGTTTTTGTTCTCCTTGTTAATGATGCCCATGAGATAATTTTAGGATGTCCACGCAACACCTTCTCCATATTTTTATAAAAATTACTCAAAATCCATTGATCTTATCTTTATCTTTGCTAAGTACTCATGTCTTCAACAGATGGAGGAAACTAACAAAGGCCACCAAAAATTCTTTGGATCAAATATCCATGCCAAGATATACACATGTACTAAATTTTGAGGTATTTATAAATCTCATGAACAATTTGACAAATTTCCTTGAATGAATTTGATTCCATTGGAGACCATTTGATTGCATCTCTTCAACTAGGTGGCACATGAACCATTATGTTCATTTTTATTAGTCATTCATTTCATCTGATGCAGCCTTTTGTTACCATAATATAGTCATTGTTTCTCATTACGACATGTGAGCCAAGATTTGGCATATTATGCAAATGATATGTGAGATTTTGGTAATAGTTTTAGTTCAAGATATCATTTACGTGGGCCGACAATGCAAAATCAACTTCCACTTTGTATGCTAGTTGTGTCCTCTCATCCTCAAAACACATGATTCTATGCATGGAAGAAATATCAATCACCATCCTATTAGTCATATTTGGGGATGACATATACACAATTGATTTTGTATTGACTTTGAATTGTGCCATGAGTAACACAAACTCATATTTAGATTATAATCAATATTTGTTTTGGACTTTTTTGTGTGAATCTTCTTAAGTATCATCTCAATTTACTATACAACTATCTATTCAATATCTTCTTTCCTCCTCTGTAAGGGCTTACTCTAGATAAGTTCAAGTCTTCAACTAATCCTTCATCATACAATCATTTCAAAGCAACATCATTTACTCTATCAACATACATAGAGTTTTCTAGATGAGGCCTTCGACATATATGCACAACTTTACTTTATTTTCTGTGACCAAGAGTTTCACAAGATTCTTCATTGCCATCAAAAACCCATTTTTATTTTATTTTAGACACTTAAAAATAATTAAACATCCTAATTCTTAGCCTCATATTTTCTGTTAAACTTCTTCAAATTCTTATCAATCTCCTCTTATTTTTTTGGGCTCAGTAGAGATGATGTCTTTGGATGCCATAAAAGTTGGTAGAAATGATCCTTTAGAATATGGTATAATAATTTTCCATTGAAATACCATATGTTAAATCCATTTTTCATCTTATGAATAGTTGTAACATATGTTGAAACATACCTTTTAGTAGGATCCTACTTAATATCAATTATCATTAAATATTCACCAATTGCCATTGTCTCAAATTCATCCACATTGTAGAATTTAAGCTGGCCATTATGAGTTTTCAGTCTTGCCAAAATAATAAACCACCCAATGGGATACCAAAAAAAATGCATTCACTTATATTCCTTTAACATTGGTCAGTTTGGATACCCAACCAACATTATTGGGGCTCTTCATTGAATAGCAAATGACATATAGTTTGTTCTCATCTCCATGAATAATATCAATCATGTGCCCAATTTGCCACTGCCATCAACCCATTTAGCATATGAATTATTTAGCAAAATGAATCAACTAAAACTGTATAAAATTGAATTGACACCCAATTTGCTTGATCACCAGCCTATTTCATTTGGTATGAGTTGGGAAGATGTAGGTGAGGTTATGGATTTAGAATTTTCACTTGTCAATGAGGTAGCATACCAACCATTTGAAAAAATTAATTAATGAATTTTTATCCAACTTACCAAGCATCAACATGTTTCTATTATTAACCATTCCATAATCCATTATTGTTATTTTTGATGTTTAGTAAGTTAGGACTAACACATTGCCAATGTTGACAACTTCATCCGATAATTATTATTTTCTATTTAAGGTACTTAGAGCTTGCCATAATGTTTGAAAGACCTGCTATTAATTACCTGCAATCATCACAATCCACGAGATCACATTTATTTGAGGCATTTTTAAAATAGTTCACATGCCTTGTGGATGCTTCCAGATTGTATACTATTTTCAATAATAAAATCATGATGGGTTAAATACAAAGGGTTCCATGATCCATGAAATGACAAGAAACCAACACTGTATGAAGTAAACACTATCAATAGGATCCTTAGCTTAATTGCCTTAAAAAAATGACTATAAGAATAAAGTCTGTATTTTTTTGCAAATCTTTTATGCTCTACAATGAAGCCTCACCCTGTAGGTCTATATTTTTCACCACCATGAAGTATTGTTCTACCATATAAATGAGTGCAGGTAACCCTTGAAAAGCTGTAAAAAATATATGATAATTGTAATTGAATGGTAAAATTTTCCTAAATGGCTAAAAGGAATCCATGCTCTATCATATTTTCTAAAATCATTGAAAGAGTTATGAAGATAGCAATTTGTATGAAAAATTATTGATTGATAGCCACTCCAAGTGCCTCATTGTTTATATCATCTACCAATTTCACAATAGCTTCCTTTAGTCCACTTAAACTCATATAAACTCATCCCCAAATAAATGCATATACTACTCATCATTACTACTAGCAACCTTAGCTTCAAACATGGAAATCTAGTTTAGATCAACATCACATCCTTCACATAGTTAGATATATTCATGTTGTATTATAATATCCCCACATAGAGTGAAGTTAAAATTTGAAAATATATTCTTACTAATTTTTATGACCCTTGAAGCCTTAATGATGCCTCCATGAATTAAAAACCACAAATGATAAAAAAACATCTAGGTGGCTATAGTGCATCCTAAACTTTAAAGGATTTGCAAGTACACATTGACCAAGGGTCATAAAACTTATCTCTTGAGCAGAAACTAATGAATCAAGAGAAGAGAATGGCCTTGTGAATACATATTCTTGAATGCCCAATATTATAGGCCTTTGAAGACCATAAAAATTTGTAAACTCCTGTAACAAATTCTACATTTTGAGCACATCTTCAAAATAATTTCCTTGATTCATATCAATCATTTGTAGTGCATCTCCCCTTGTGAAAACTAGAGCATGATTTTTATTTTTAGGTTTCCCTCCCCCAAGTTTTAGTGGTCTAGTTAATATAACCCTCTATATCTCCATCTCCTATTACAATTTGACATCATACTTGACCATAATTGAATAATACTCTATAGTTTCTATCCTAATTTTGACTTCATCACAATAAGAAATTCAAAAATCTTCATGGATTTTCATAAAATTTGATATATATTTAGTAAGATCATTTCACATCCTTGTATGATGCTCTATAACTATTGTAGACACCTAAAATTGGCCACCAATGGATTCATTCCAAACTTTAGATCAATTCTTACCAACCATTGCAAATTAAGCCTAATAATCACTAATGTCCCAAAATTTCTTGTGAATCAATTTTCAAAGCTACAAATAATAAAAACCTCTCACGGATTCATCTCCAATCATTCTATAGCATCATAACATGCAATTTGGCCTATAGACATATTTAATGGGGCAAATGCACACATGAAATTAAATCAAAACTTGAAAAATGCTGAAAAGCTGAAATAGAATTAATTAAAATGCTAAATCAAAGTATATTTCTAGTTGAATTATCCATGAGCAATTAATGCAATTTTAAAAAAAGGAGATTCAAAAATTCAAATATCCTAGCATTATCATAATTACCTTTTTATGAGTTATCAAATATCCTAAAATATCTCAACATGCCTATTCATTATTACTCATGAGGTTTTGACACCTTTAACTCTAATGGGGTTAATTAACTCACTTAGGTTATGTTTGAACCCATTCTAAGCTCTAACTACACCTTAACTCACCTTGAGTTGTGATGAGTCCATAAAATGACTCATTATTGTTATAGTCTATGACCTTAAATATGTCAAATGGTTGAGCATTATATGTAATATTGATATTTAAAACTAGCATAAGGTAGGAAATAGATGCTTTTATCTATATAAATTCATGTAAATTCTAAGTCTATCTTCTTTTTGTTCTGACCATTTGCATATTTTAGGCTTCACATTTTGATATGTACAGGCAATAGTAACATTAATATGAGTTTTGACAAGATTTCATTTAGATAAGGATGATCCAAGACAAAGAACCAAACATCTGAGACCCATCTATAGATTATGAGGCTTGCCATAGATTTCACCAGCTAGCTATAAATTTCATTAGTCGACTATAGATTTCACCAGTCAACTATAGATTTCATCAAGTAGCTATGGATTTCGATAGTAAGCTATAAATTTTATCAGTTTTGCTATGAATTGACCCAATTTGCTTTAGAATTGATCATATTATGTTACAAAGGATTTGGATAGCTTCTCCACCATCTTCATGACAATTTGGAAGACTCCTTTTGACATTTCTATTTTTGTGCATGTATATAAATAGTTTTCTTTTTTTGTTTAGTCTTCCATTTTTAAAAGTTGTTATTCTAGGTTACAATACAATACTATCATATATGTATAGTTAGGCATGGTAGTTGTTATCTGATATAGATATTTTGAATCCTTAAATATTTCATTACAATGTCCTATTCTAACTATATCACCCAATTTATTTAAAATATCTTCCTGTTTCAAATTAATTGATTTATTACCTAGAATGTAGGGATACATAGTTTCTTTTCATAGAATAAATAGACAGATCTATGATTAGATTTGTAACACATACACATACATACATAGATATTTTAATTTTGGTTATTGAAATACAAGAGCATTGCATCAATTTCTTTCTCAATTCATTTGTTGAAAAATATCTTAGAGTTGAGTTGATTCAAACCTAAATCTGAGGGTGAGCAAGGGCCCACTTCCCAAGGAGACAAGAGATTTATTTTGGTATTTATAATTTAATTCTTGTTTATTTCAATGTTTGTGTGTGTGTGTGTGTGTGTGTGTGTGTGTGTGTGTGTGTGTGTGTGTGTGTGTGTGTGTGTGTGTGTGTGTGTGTGTGTGTGTGTGTGTTTGCATAATTAAGATTAATAACCTACATGGTAGATTGAATGGTTAATGTGTTACTCTCAGCATAAGCATTTAATTATTTATATTCTCATAATTTTGATTCTACAAGTGTGTATTTGATATTCTTTTAATTCTACACGTGTGATTTAAGATTACTTTTATTCTTCAAGTGTGATTTTGAACCTAGCTTAGCTGAGTTTTGTAGCAGTGTGTGATCATTTCCAAGTTCTTTAATTAAATTCAAACTGGTTTATTTATATTTTTTTCAAGATTATTTCTTTTCAACATCAGTTTAGGATATAGAAATAGACATAGATTAACATAACATCAAAAACTCCAAAAAAACAATATTTTTAACCTAAAATAAATAAAATGCCTTATTGCAGATAGCTTTAGACACTACCATGGTAAAAACTAACACTAACATAAGTTGGTTAAATAAAGGATTAATAATGGCACCCATCATTTTTGGTACCATTTTTAGGGACCCTTTCAAGCATTAGTAAGGTAAACATTTAGGATAATAGTCCATAAAATAAAAAATATAAAAATAGAATAAAATCACTCTCTTGTCAAAACAAGTATATGAGTAGGCCATGAGATTCAAAGGGTAGGTTTGATCCAAAAGACTCTAATCCTTTACAGGAAAGAATCAAGGTTGATTCAGACAAAATAGACAACTTACAAAAAGAGATAAGTGAATCTTTTAGAAATATCTCTAGAGGACCAAAAAAATATTTTGTAAAAGCTGAAATTGTAGATATTGAACAACCAAAATCCCCTCCTCTCAATAGAACTCTATTTGATATGGGAGAAAATTTAGTCCATGTAAATAATCCTCGTAGGAATGATCCTAAGAGGACTTTCTCTTATCCTAATGTTTTTGAAGATGATGAACATCCAACAATGAAAAATATTTCTCCATCCAATCTACCTACCTTTAGAGATTTATCCATTGAAGACCCAAATCAATTTATTTTTGAGTTTAAGGTCCTCTATCAGACTTATGACTACACTTCAAATAGCCAAAAGTTGAATCTCTTTCCTTCTACTCTAAAGGAAGGAGCAATGAGGTGGTTCATGGGGCTAGGAGGGAACTCTATTCACACTTGGAGAGAAATAGAAATAGTATTCTTGGATAAATATAAATATTACTATAGGGTCAAGGATAGGAATTTATCTTCAAAAATTAGAAAAAATGAAGATGAGAACCTTGAGGATTAATTAGATCAGTTTATTTTTTACCTCAATAGATGTGGTTATAAGATCCCTGAAGAAGTGATCAAAATTAGTTTCCTTAAAGTATTGGATGATTCCTCTAGGGATTATTTGAATCTTATGGGGAAGGGAGATATTAATAAACTAAATTTCCAAAAAAACACATGGTTATGCACCAACTATTCTAGAGAAAAACCTATCAGTAGAAGAGGGAAACTAGGGAAATCTAGTGATGTGAGCCAACTCATGGAAGAACTAGCTAACTTCAAAACTGACATATTGGTTCAGCTAACTTCAACATTGGATGGGTTACAAGCCAAGGCTAAATCTAATAGTGAACCATTAGATATTTATTGCCAAAAATATAGATTTATACATGCACTTAGAGACTATCCTTTGGATAAAACTAAAATTTGTGGAATATGTGATGCTAAGGATCATAACACAAAAAATTGTTGTCATCTCCCTAGTCTTAAAAATTAGTTCAAATAAAATGCTCAAACCATAAAAGAAATCAACTATGTTCAGAGACAAGGAAATACCTTTTAATAAAATCAATAGTTAAGCTAAAGAATTCCTTTTCCACAATGGCATGCACCTCCACAAATGTGGGTTGTACCAAAATGGGGCACCTAGGAATGGATGCCATAACAATGGATGATGCCCCAACATTTTCAATAAACATGGATACCTCAAAGTCATCAGTAGTCATGGACAAATCAACACTAAAATTTTGGTCCAAACTATAAACAACAATTAAAAAGATGGTATCCATAATAACAACAAGAAGAATTAATGGCTCTTCAAAGAAATCAAGCAAACCCTACAAAACAAGTAAACCAACCTTAGCTACCTACTCAGCCAGTAGCAAACCCAAAAAATAGACAAGTCTTTGTAAATGAATAAGGTGAAATAATGGGGGTATGAGTTATTGAATATGTATACATTCATCTCAGATTTGGAAGAGTAGTGCAAGAACCTCAAGTCATCATCATAGAAGTGCCACAAGAGAAAACAAGTCCATAGACTCAACCAAAGAAAGAAGAAGAATCCAAAGAGGAAACTAGAAAAATAGAGGAATTTATTATAACTCCATATATTTTTTTCCCAAAAAGATTAAAGGCAGTGTAAAACAACAAGGAATTATAATTGATCCAAGAACTTAGAAAAGTAAACATAGAGATTCCATTGTTACAATCCATTAGAGACATTTTAGAAGTAAATAGGGAAATCAAAAGTTTGTGTATCAAGACACCTGGCAGAAAAAAGACAATATCCTAAGACCATAAAATTTGATGGTAAGATTACTGATTTATTAGTAGGAAAGTTACTTTTACTTAAATATGAAGACCCATGAAGCCCTATCATTTCTATAAAAATTTGAAAATAGAAGATACCAAATGTATTGGTAGACTTAGGAGTTATTATTAATGTAATGAATATAGACACCATACAAAATATCTCTTTTAAGGACATGCAACCAACTACCATAATCCTATAGATGGTAAATCATTCCGCTACCAAACCAAAAGGTGTCATTGAAGATATAACATTGATTATAGAGTCATGGGAATATCATGTTGACTTTATTATCCTCTAACCTAAGAATAAATAGATTGGATACCTATTGATTCTAGGAAGACCTTGGTTAGCAACTATAGTAGCATTTATTGATTGTAGATTAGGGGATATGACCATCTCAAATGGTCTTAAAGCAAAATATATCTCTTTGTATCCACCTACTCAACCATCAATCAATACCATCAAATAGTTGTGGGTTGACCAACCTAATGAAAAACATGATAGTATCTCCTCTCTAGCTATGGTTACAATAACTGATCATGTGGAGGAATTAGAAGATGAGTTATTAAAAAGTATTAAAACTGATACAGATCTTGATATTCCATTTATGGATTTTGATAGTCCAGCTATAGATTGCAATAGACTATATATGAATTTGAATAAAATACATTTTCAAGGTAACACTTCCTATTCTTATGATCATTCATCCTCTTACACCTCTTCTAATGTACTATATGACCATCAATACATTCAAAATAGTGTGATGTAATGGGCATATGAAGGCCAAAACTCATTTCTAACAACCTTTGGTTGTCCTTTAGTTGGAGTTATTCCCATAGGAGATAAGTTTGTCAAAGATGCTATTACATTTCATACATTGTTACCACAGCCTTTTCCTCTCAACTCATTCGTGAGTGAATTCAAACAAATAGACTCTTCCCATTCAGGGACCAAACAAATCACAGTAGCACCAAGGAAGACACTCAACGTAAATAGTTGGTTGATAGATGATCAAGAAATGAAAGCTTTTAATGTATTTAGAGATCATACTTAATATTTTTCTTGGTAATATCAAGACAAGGGAATCCATCTAAGTGTATGTACACACCACATTAACATAGAGAACATTAAGCTAGTAAGGTAGTCTCAAAGAAGAATTAATCCTACCTTGAGAGACATTGTGAAAATTAAAATTGAAAAGCTGCTAGAAATAGGATTTATTTATCCTAATTCTGATATCCAATGAGTCTCTCTCTTGGTTATTGTTCCACAAAAAAATGGTAAATAGAGAGTATGTGTAGATTACAATGCATTAAACAAGGCAACAATGTGAGATTACTTTCCTCTACCTTTCATTGATCAAGTACTTGACAACTTGGTTGGGAAAAGATACTTTTTTTCCTAGATGGATTTAGTGGATACAACCAAATACAAGTGGCACCAAGGATCAAAACAAAAAAAACTTCACCTATCCATGGGGAACATTTGCCTATAGATTCTTACCCTTTGGTTTATGTAATGCACCTGCCACTTTCCAATGAGCAATCCTAGCAATATTTTTAGACTTGACCAATAACTGTGTAGAGGTTTATATGGATGATTTTACTATTCAAGGAGAATCTTTTGATGAAATTTTGAGCAATCTTTAAAAATTACTACAGATATGTGAGGATCACCATTTGTCTCTAAGTCATGAAAAATGTTTGAATATGGTATAATAAGGCATAGTTTAAGACATCATATTTTTGCAAAAGGAATCCAGGTAGATCCAAAGAAAATTAAAGTCATTTAAAACTTGCCTATTTCTCAAAATCAAACTAACATTAAGAGTTTTTTTAGGCTATATAGGGTACTATAGAAGGTTCATAGAATACTTTAGCAAGATTTTTGCTCTAATTTTTGCTTTGATCACAAAGGAGAGTGAATTTGTTTGGAATTCAACTTGCCAACAAGCATTTGAAACCATCAAAGAGAAGTTCAGTACTGCACCAGTCTTAAGAGGACCTAATTGGTCACATCCCTTCCATATTTATATTGATGCATCTAAGCATGCTATGGGAGATATTTTGGGACAAAAAGATGAAAATGGACATATGTATGCCATATACTACATAATCAAGAACTTAACTTCAATTGAAATAAATTATACAACCATTGAGAAGGAATTTCTTACTGTGATTTATGCCATAAATAAATTTAGACACTATATTATTGGCTATAAAATCTTTGTATATACTGATCATGTAACTATCATGTATTTGATGAGTAATCCAGTAGTAAGGGAGATTTATCAGGTGGTTTTTATTGTTGTAATAATTTGACATAATAATTATTGATAAACCAAGAAAATTCAATGTGGTTGCTGATTATATTTCTAGATTGCATAATATAGATGAAGAAGAACTTGTAGAAGATAACTTTCTAGATGAAAAACTATTTTTTGTTTCAGCACAATCACCTTGGTCTGATGATATAGTAAACCTTCTAGTTATAGGGAAGTTTCCTTTTCAATGTACCAAAAAGGAAAAGAAACATTTAATTAAAATTAGTTCTTATTATAAATGGATTAATGATATACTATTTAAATTTAAACCTGATCATGTTTTCCAATGGTGTGTAAAGGAGAATGAAATGTATGATATCATTTGTGCATGTCATGATGAACCTAGAGAAGGACACTATTTAGTGAAAAAAATGATACATAAAATCCTTGGAGCTGGATATTTCTAGCCAACTCTGCATAATCAGGTAAAGACATATGTTTAGCAATGTGATTCATGTCAAAGAATGGGTAAACCTACATCATCCTCTGAGATGTCTCTTCATTCCTAGGTAGTTATATAACCTTTTAAGAAGTGGGATATGGACTTTATTGGGCTCATAGATCCATCCTCAAAAGGTAAAGAATACGTGTTGGTATGGTAACCAAATGGGTTGAAGTATAAGCTCTCTCTTTTGCAAGAGAAGAGGTAGTAGTAGACATCCTCTATTCTAAGATTATGCAACATTTTGTAGAACCAAGGGAGGTAGTATCTGATCAAGGGCCACAGTTTATGTCAATATGATCCAAGAATTCATGAAGATCTAGCAAGTCAACCATAATAAATCTTATCCATACCATCCTTAATTAAATGGACAAGTAGAAGTTACTAATAGATAATTGGAGAATATCCTTACCAAGATATTCAGTAGAAACCAAAAGAAATGGGTATCCAAACTACCAAAAAAAATTTGGCATACAACACGAAGTGGAAGACCACTACTAGTTTTTCACCATATCAATTGGTCTATGGTAAGAAACATCTCCTTTCAATTGACTTTAAAATGCAAACTTTGAGGACTACATTAGAATTAGGAATTGATTTGGATGAAGCACAAAAATAAAGAATGTTATAGTTGAATGAATTGGATGAGATGAGGACAGAAGCCTTGCAACATATAAAGATGAAAAAATATCAGAGGAAGTAATATAATGACTTGCATATCAAAAAAAGGCAATTCAAAGAAAGAGATTGGGCACTCTTATATGATTCTAAATATCAATGTCTTAAAGGTAAGATCCAAACTAGATGGTTAAGACCATTCTAGAAAGAAAATATTTTTTATAATGGTTCAGTATAGTTATTATCTATAGATAGAAATTAGAAAACACTTTTTGTTAATGGACATCGACTGAAGCTATATCAAAAGCTTTTCAACAAAGAAGAATTCATTCAATTAGTATAAAATGAGTTTGACACCATGGAAGAACTCAAATATTCCATGGTAATTGATTTTTGAAGACAAAATTGGCCTAAATAAAGGGAGTATTCCCCTTTTCTCTAAAAAAAATTTAAAAAAATCCAACAATGGAAATATTTCGGGACATTATTGACAATCATATTCAAAAAATCAGTTCATTGGTTGTTCATACACTAAATAATGAGCCTTGATCAAAAAACTAATAAATGGCTAATCAAGAGCAAAAAACCAAAAAAAAAAATAAAGAAAAGTGAGTTTAGAAATTCAGTTGGTTTCAAAGCAATAAATTTGATATTATTATCTATTATACTATTTTCATGACTAATTCATTCATTTTTTTATGGAAGAACAAGTAAGGAAGATTGACAAGGATAATATTATGATTTGTAAGGTAGAGTATTTTTTTTTCCTAACTTTTAGTTTTAGATGTCTAAGTTGCATGCATTTTTTCAAACCTATTGGCATAAAAAATTACATAAGGTGATATAAGGAGAACATTCTATGATGTCAACAAAAGGTCATTTCAAAAAGTTATATTTTAAAACCTCAAAATATGTGTTATGGATAATATTCCTTCCAACCATAAAGTACTTCATGATGACACATCATTATAATTATATTTCATTTATGAAAAACAAAAAGTGAGGGTTTAAAATATTTGACGATAGAATGATTTCAAAAATTAATAAAAAGGAAAAGAGTGTGCCATCATTGCTTCAAATTGATGTTGTCATCATTAATTGTCATGATTTGAGTGTTGTCCATATTTTAAACCCTAAGGAGATATTATTGTTTTTATTCTACAACAAAGTTTATTTTCTTTTGGTAAATAGAGTAAAGGATTAATTATGTCCTATGCAAGTTTAAAATTTGAAATGGAGCTAAAGAAGAAATCTGAACTAGAAAATGCAATCAAGTTATTGAAGGATGAACTAGTAAAAGAGATATTAGTAGCAGCTGGATGGCTCAATTTTTTTCTCAAATTTTATGAATTTGATGAGGCATTGGTAACTGAATTCATCCTCCACTTGAAACTTGACTTTTCCACAGTTTGAGGTGTTTAAATACCCTTTTCCACATAGGTCCTTAGTGAATTATTAGGAACCCTAGATGAAGGTGATGAATAGCAGGGACATATTCATTTAGTGATTTCATCAAGATCTTTAGCAGTGATGAAAAATCAATACTAGTCTACGTGGAAGATGTTAAAGGAAGAATCAAGGGAGTTAGCAGAGAATCTCTACCTAAACCATGGAGGTCATTTCCTTTTTGGCTTATAAAATATTTAACATGTGAAGGGAAATGTAGTGTGTTAAGTTTTATGGTGTTGATAATGTTCCTTCACTTGAGATATGGTGCTCAGCAAGCTCAACACAAAATCAATCTACCCTCATTTCTCCTAGGATCTATTTAGGTTATAGCTATGAGGTATTCCAAAAATCCCTCTACCATCTGCCATCATGGGTTAATTCAACTCATTATCCAACATCATTTTTTTCATTACGAAAACCAAATGAAATATTGGGTTGCCTTCCATGAAGGAAAGAAAATAAAAACCCCTAATCCTGTTAGGTATATTCCTTTACACATTCATGTTTCAAGTTCAAAAAACCCAAGTAGAATTTTTCCCAAATAAATTATCTCTAAATCCACTCGTAGCACAACATCCTCAGATAGAACTATTCCATTACAAACCCCAAGTCCTCCTCGTATAGTCTCACCCCCTGAGCCAACAAGCAAAAAATTGAGACTTTGACCTTCTACCAGAAGATGTCAGTGTATTCCTCAAGTTGCTCCTATTCAAGAATCCATTTAGATTATTGAAGATGAATCTTCTATAACCCTACCTCCCAGCTAAAAACTTAAGAAACCTCAAATATATAAACCCTTCATCCTCCTAAGAGAAGAAGGAAATGAATCCTAACTATTGATAGTGATGAGACCATTACTATATAAACCTTGGACATCTTGAGATAAAACCCCCTACCACTATTAGTGAAGCCTAGAATAGAGAATAAGAGGAAATCCTTCTCCCACAAGAAGACTTTGCTGATGACTTTGCTAAAATCATCCTTGATGAGATTATTACTCCCTCTACATAGAAAATAAGAGATAAAGGAAAATCCCCAATGAATGAAGAGGAAGAACAACCTTCAAAGGAGGAAAAAGATGTAAAACTACAACATGCTCTAGCATTGTCCCAGATAGAAGCCATTATTAAATAGAATGTAAAGGATATAGCTAAACTAATTGTTGTAGCTCAAAAAAAATATTTTATGATTGCCTATTTAATGAAATAAATTGAAAATATGGAAATCCATTCCCTGAAAAGATTGGATGATGCAGAAGATGAAATTATTGATGTATGGAGCCATACCAAATCACTTAAAGAAAAGAATATTTCTTTAAGGAGAATTTTTGTCAAATAAAAAATGATAGACTAAGGACTCAAATAGGTTCTATCTCTTCTAATGTTCCTCTTAAGATCATAATAGAACAAAGATGTCAAACTATTTTATCTGTTCCAAATGTGAAAAATCAATGGGAGCAAGTTTGCTCAGAACTTGAAGAGATGAAAAGACAAAAGCACCTACTTAGGAAGGAAAATCTTATTCTTAGAAAAGAGAAACAACAAGTGTAGGAGGAGTTGATACAAGTTCAACAAAAATAAGAACCGATTAAACAAACTCTTCAACTTACCTACCAACTAAGTGAAAATTTGTTATCTTGTCAAGTCCCTTCTTCTACATATAGTCTATTGTTACATGAATAGTTCTTTAGATGTAAAATATTGTAGATATATTATGATTTACCACATTAAATAAATACTAGTGATGAATTCATGATATTATTTAAAAATAATACTTCTAATAGGAAAGATTTGCTTTGTGAATTCTGCCTATGTGACATTATTCTAGGCAATACAAATAATTTCTTAGTAAACTTGTTTGTGGGAGAACTTCAATTGTGATCTCTTTTATCTACATATAGAAATGAGATTAACTAGCATGATTGATATGATGATCACACTAATATTGCAAAAGATGTTGGTTTATATAGTAGGCCTCAATTTAGTGATGTGTAGTATATATTAGAAAAATTTCATAGTTTTTATCAATAACCTAGAGTTCATGATCATTATATTTCTACCTTATAGGATGGCCTTTTCAATTTTGAGTTGTTTGTTCAGCATAATTTTGATGAGTAGTGGTTGCTTTTAGACAACCTTGGCATATGTTACCAATTTCCTTAAGACAAAGAGAAGTGTTGTCACCCACTACTATTTAGTGGCCCCTTAGAAGGGTTAAAGTCATTGTGCAGATAATTTTAGATGTTATACAAAGAGATGGAAGGAATCCATGGTTAGGGATGAGGTTTAGACCTCCCTTACTACTTTCCCCTATGTCCCCATTATAGAATACAATATGTCAATCTAAGGAAGAGTTTACAATATGGCTCCACTTTGTGCAAAGGGATATGGGCTTCACTCCTCATCATTAGAGGATACTTCAAGATCTATATTCCATTTATGAATTGAGTCTTAAGATGGAATAGATAG
Organism: Torreya grandis; assembly: GCA_037957365.1. Classification (NCBI taxonomy): domain Eukaryota; kingdom Viridiplantae; phylum Streptophyta; class Pinopsida; order Cupressales; family Taxaceae; genus Torreya; species Torreya grandis. The sequence goes on from JARHVA010000102.1 coordinate 6,982,233, forward strand.
TTCATAACTATGAAGATTGAGGATACTAGTTTGAAAAAGGGACTTGCAAAAGGTAAGGTGTGGGGGAGATGATGAGTTCATAAAATGACTCATTATTGTTATAGTTTATGATATTAAATATGTCAAATGGTTGAGCATTGTATGTAGTCTTGATATTTATAACTAGAATAAGGTAGGAAATAGATGATTTTATCTATATAAATTCATGTAAAGTCTAAATCTATCTTCTTTGCATTTTGTTTTGTGTATTTGTATGTTTTAGGCTTCACATTTTGATATGTACAGGCAATAGTAGCATTAATATGAGTTTTAACAAGATTTCATGAAGATAAAGATTATCCAAGATAAAGAACCAATCATCTAAAGCACAGACATAGATTCTAAAGCTTGATATGGATTTTACCAACTATCTATGGATTTCACCAGTCAACTATGGATTTCAATAGTAAGCTACATATTTCATCAGTTTTGCCATGGATTCACCCAGTTTACTCCAGAATTGATCATAGCATGTTCCAAATGGTTTAGATAGCTTATCCACCTTCTTCATGACAATCCGAAAGACTCTTTTTGACATTTTTATTTTTGTGCATGTATATAAATAGTTTTCTACTTTTGTTTAGTCTTCCATTTTTAAAAGTTGTTATTCTAGGTTGCAATACTAAAAATAGAATATATGAATATCATATATGTATAGATTTGGTCTCTAGATATAGTTAGGTGTGGTATTTTTTATCTAATATGAATATTTTGATTCCTTAAAGATTTCATTGTAATGTCCTTCTATTATATTCATATCACCCAATCTATCTAGAATATCTTCTTATTTCAAATCAATCAAGTTATTACCTAGAATGTAGGGATAAACAGTTTCTTTACATAGAATAAATAGAGATATCTATGCTTGGATCTGTAACATATACACATACATATAGAGATATTATAATTTTGGGTATTGAACTACAAGAGCATTGTAGCAATTTCTTTCTCAATTCATGTGTTGAAGAATATCTTAGTGCTAAGTTGATTCAAACTTGAATCTAAGGGTGAACAAGGGCCCACTCCCAAAGGAGACAAGATTTATTTTGGTATTTATAAGTTAATTCTTGTTTATTTCAATTAATATTGATATATGTGTGTGTGTGTCTATGTTTTTGCATAATTAAGATTGATAACCTATAAGGTAGATTGAATGGTTTATGTGTTACTTTTAGCATAAACATTTAATTATTTTCATTCTCATTATTTTGATTCTCCAAGTGTGGATTTGATATTCTTTTAATTTTGAAAGTGTGATTTAAGATTAATTTTATTCTTTAAGTGTGATTTTAAACCTAGCTTAGGTGAGTTTTACAGTAGTATGTGATCATTTCCAAGTTCTTTAATTAAATTCAAATTGGTTTGTTTATATTTTCCATAAGATTTTTTCTTTTCAACATTAGTTTAAGAGTTATAAATAGACATAGATCATCATAACATCAAAACCCCACAAAAAATAATAATGTTAACCTGAAATCAATAAAGTGCCTTACTGCAGATAGCTTTAGACACTACCATAATAATAATTAGCACCAACATAAGTTGGTTAAATGAAGAGGTAATAACGACACCCATCAAGTTGGGGTTAGTTTCTAAACATATAAATACAAGCCTAGACCTCTTCATTTAGAGATCTTTAGCATAGTAAAGTTATAATGCAAGATTCGGTGCATGATTCAAATACATAGTGTTATAATGCTAAAATCACAAGCCATGCCACAAGCATAAGCCATACCAAGTAAGCCAATTCAATGGTGCCAAGGAGAGAAGGAGCCATACAACTCCATTTTCCAAAGACTCTTTCATCACAAGCCGAACAAGCTAAACAAACACATAATTTGGACCATTCAAGGAAGGTAAGGAATTTGGTATTCTTTACATTTTAGTTGTATTTTTAATTGGTTTTGTTCACTAAGTTCCCCCTATGATCTAGGCAAGTAAGTGTTAAGTGTTTTTTTATTCAAGTTTTGTTACTTGTTCTAACACATGATCTAACCACCTTTCTTGGATTCTTTGATCATAAATAGCACACCCGATGGGACACTAATCACCCCATCTACCAAGGAGACCAAGATTCAACTCATAATTATTAAATAAATTATTAAATATCATCAAAATTATAGTTTTAGCTTTTTTTATCATATTTTTAATTTTTGAACTAACTTGGATCTACACAGAGACCAACATAGATCAGGCATAACCGATATTAGTTCTACTAAACCATCATCAATTCTACCTAACTGATCTCAGTTCTAGGTGACCATCATCAATCAGGATGTAGGGTAAAACATGGTTTATAAAACTTGTATTTTGAATCTTTCTAGGATGCTTAATCGTGATTTCTTAATTTCATTAGATTTTATACTTTCTGTCTAATCATCTCCTTACATGTTTTGAGAATTTTCTATCATTTTTTGGACTAACATTTTTCATCTCATGTTGTTTTGCCTTTGAGTTCACAAGTGACTGACATCAGTCTTAATCAATCGATATCGATTCTTTATAGCCATCATCAGTTCTCTGTGATACTGACTGACATCGATCACCTTATAACCAACATCGATCAGTTTTGACCAATTTTGTCTCTATGTTTTTGAAATAGAAACCTGAGAGTGACCTTTTAAAAGTTTATTTTCTCATCATTAAAAGTGCTTCTAAGAAAAAGGAGACTCCCTAACCCTTGCAGGTCCAAGGTGTGATTGCAACATAAAATTGCAAGTTTAAATGGTTTTAACATTTCATTTTGGGTGTTTAAAATGAATCTAACTAAGTCATTCACACTTCATTTTGGTGTTAAAATAAACTTGTTAAATCTTAAACATTTGACTTTAGTGCTTAAACGGAACCTAAAATTTCTAAATGGTTAAAAAACTTCACTTTGGTGCCTAAAATGAATGTTTAAATCTTGATTTTTAGTGTTTAAAATGGACATAGGTGTTTTTTATTAAGTTATGTTGTGAAATTTATTTCAAGTTTTTTCACTTAAGTCAAGGGGCCAAGTAAATAAATTCCTCACACATTTCAATTTGGTGCCTAAAATCAACACTTTAATCATAATTTCTTGAAAGTGTTTGTTGCGTGTGTTTTTTTACAAAATGAATAGCACATGTATGCTCTCCCCCATCCCATATAGGTAACTTGGGTGAACAAAATCACCTTTTCACTTACAATTTTTTCCTAGTCTAAGGCATGGAAAGAAAGTTGTCTAGGATCTCTACAAAACCCACATGGTTTGGGTAATCTAAATGCAACCCTAAAGTCTTTCCACTTAGTTTTTTTTCATGTAATTTGGCTTGTAGAGGGGAAGTCATTACCTCTTCACGAGTGATTTAAGAAAGCATTGACATGAGGCTTCATCTCCTAACAGTGTTTCAACCCCGCTCCATGATGGGGTATAAAAATCAAAGTAAATATACTATAAGAGCCAAGGGGTTGAGTGGATAATCTCTCCTTTTGTAATGAAGGCCCAAGTTAGGTCTAGTTAATCAAGGGAGTCCACTAAGCAATCCATAGATGGGATCACTATGCAAATTAATAAACCTTTATATAGTAAGTTAACCAATATGAACTCAATTGATGTGATGATTCTATTATGTTAGCCATACTTGAGATCAATCTAAACGTATAAAAACTATAGTTTTAGTCAACCCCACTTGCCATACCTTGTCAGTTTAGGGCTTAGGATTATTTACTTAGTTGTATTTGGTATTTTTCCTTTATTACTTGGTCTTTGATTCTAAAACTTTGTTTTTTTATATCAAGTCAAAAATGAGTCTTGTGTCCACATTACTCCATTATTTGAGGAGGTGTTATGTCATCCATTTGATATCTTGATTTAACTTAGACTATTTGTGTCAAAAACCTTGTGTGTATCACTTGATTGATATGGGTAACATTACACTACCCAAATCAATTCAAGTTTTGATCCTTAGAAATAATTAAAACAAAACATCAGTTATACCTTTTAAGAGTGATAACATCATTACACTACTCAAATTGTTTCATAGATTTGTATTGTCTTGTGTCCATGTTGCTATTGTTTAAAACCAATCACATGTGTCTTATGGGATATTTGTGTTAGTGTCGTTATGTCATTCAAATTTGTCTAGCTTGTTTGGTCAAAAATCCTATAGTTTTCCTAAGTTAATTTTTAATTAACCTTGCCAAAGTTCAAATTCAAACATGGATTGATTTATGTTTATGCTTTCCTTAATTGGGGTTTAGACACATATATTTCTCTTTTGGTTTATGTAACTCAGGTTAATTTTTAACCCAAATTCAAAAACTATATTATTTATGCCTTTGTTTAGGGGAATCATCTATCTCTAAGTGCCTTTTGTTTATTTCCTCATACCAATTTAATCACATTCATTTCTAGGATCAAGTGCCTAGTCTATACCAAAGTGTTCCAAGTTATTTAGATTAAATCACCCCTTTTTTTCAATTCTAGATTTTGACACCATGTTTGGACAAGATTCCTAGCACATGAATTTTTTGAACCTATATTTTGATATCACATTTGGCTAAAAGACCTAGAAAATTTTACCTTTCCTAGTTTAGACCTATTTAGAACATCTTTGGACCTAGAGTTTGGCATCTTGTTTTTAGTTCATATACTTGACCTTGTTTGTGTGAGACATTTAACGTTAGACATTTGATGTTATATTATTTTTACCAAGTATTTATATAAACCTTTTTGGATATATAACTCTATTACTTTTACCAAGTTAGATAGAGTTTGAACCTTTTGTCTTTTCATACATAGCTTTTCAAAGTTTGTAGAATTCTAACCCCTCTTGTGGTGAAACATTTTCCATTGATTTGACCATATCTCACTATACATGTAGTGGAGTCATGTATAATCTAGGATATGGAAATGTTATCACAAAGGAGGACTTTATTCAAGACCCTTATGAAGATGATGTCATTTGGGAGATAGATTCTTATCCACCTTACAACTCTCAATCAGGGGAATAGAGTCAAGATCTTTTGGCCCATTATTTTGTTAGCACACCTCCATATCCAGAGTAGGACCAAGAACAAACAACATAGTATTTAGTTAACGTACATGTGGTTGCAAAATAAGTACAATAGAAACCATATCATGTTACAATGTTATTAGCCTATGACCCTTATCTAGTTGATCATCACTTACTAGTGAACAAGGAAGAGGTCTTAAATAGAGCCATAGAAGTAGGGGTTAAGTTTATATCAGAATTTCCCCATGAAAACTTTCCAAGTATAGTAAGAAGGCCTTAAAACATGTCTTACAATAAGAACAATGAACAGGCCTCTTCTAGTAACCCTCATGTTATAGTATCAATGACATATCAAGATCCTCATATGCTTGTCACACAAAGGGACCTCATAGAGGACCACTTAAATTCAATTGTAGATAACATACTAGACATATCAAAACCTAGAATGTAACTTTAATAATATGACCATGTCAAATGCACCTCTTATTTATTTCCTTCAACAAGAGTCTTACTTGAGTTGATAGGCCAAGAAAATTAGTGTTTAGACCTAATTACATAAATTACCTTAGTATAAATCATGTTCAGTACCCCAACTATCGAGGAAGTGTCTTTTGCTTCCATGCATAATAATGAGCTAGACATAGTGGACAATACGCAAGTAACATCTAATTTAAACCAAAGTTATGTTAACACACAAACAAATAGTCAATAACAAAATGTGCCTTTAAATAACACCATGATTGGTTTACAAACTTAGGGAGTATGAGTTTTTACCTCCCAACCTCAAATGACTACCTCTAATTCACAACTAGTCACTTCTTCAAGCACATAACATCAAGGATTAAGTAGTATGTCAGGGAAACCCCAGAACAATAAACATGCTCCAATCCCTACTGAGTCAGGATCTTGCTCTACCAATTAGAACACATGTGATTACTTCTTGTATTAGCAACTAAACACATAAATATACCAGAATCAATAAGTAACTAGAAATATGAAACAACACAGGAATATGAGAGACAATACACAATTGTATTAATAATCACTCAGAAGAATATACAATAAGGAAGATGCCACTTCTTCCTTCACCTCAAAGGTTTGCCACACCTCAAGACCTTCTTCCCTCTCTCTCTCGGTCCCAACAATTCAACTCCAATACAGAATTGATGTTCACCTCTCCAACCAGTCAGTAACACGCTGCCAATTCACCAAGTACACAACCATACTCCAAGTAGATCTCCTGCTCTCTGCTGCTACCTGCAAATCACTAGACCTTACTCACCATGTAGATGTCTCTACACCCCTGAAGAACCCTTTTCCTTGCCTCACCAAGTCCTTATGATTCTTCAACCAGTACCCCGGTGGATCAGCTCCTTGACCTTGCAGACCTTGCAACTCTCCCTAATCATACACACTCAGCACCCTTTGGAACTAGGAGGAGCTACACTAGCTCTCTCTAAAAGCTCTATGGCTTTCCAGCACACTTTTACAATACAATCATGAGTCCATATATAGATCTCATCCAAACAATAATTAGACAATAATATAATAATTAAATCCACAGCTCTCAGTCTAAAAATAGCTCTAAACATGCAAACACTTGGTTCGTCAACCAACTGCCCGTAACATACTCGCAGCTCGAACCACAGGTGACCGACGCCGGTCCCTGGCTGCCTGGGGGTGCCGACACCGGCCGATCCATGACCGATGTCGGTTGCCTTCCTGTCTCCCTTCTGCTGTCGTCAGTTTTCCTGACCGACGCTGATGTCTGTGACACTTCGCAACTCATCTGCAACCTCCATAACATCCCTGTTTGCATCCTGGTGAAGCTTTTAGCTCCACAACCTAACATAGTCAACCAATGACCAGTGCCATACCATAACAAAATGTGATGAATGTTACTCTACCCCAATAAGTGATGAGTAATATTCCAAAACAACAAGTATCAAAGGCAAAACATCTTGCCACCTCAACAGGGGGCAACTAATGTTCCACCTCGTCAGGTAGTGATGAACATACCTCTTCAATCACAGACTAACATGTCGATCCAAAACCAAATGTTGTCTAATCAATAACATCCAAGTATTGGTCATTGATAAATGTTGAATCTCTAACATGCATCTACTTCCCAATAGGGATTCGTGCAACCAAGAGGTTCTAATGTTCCATAAGTACCAATTAGGCAACAATTGCCTTTCGTGTCAAACATGCCATAATTTCAATGATAAGGTCTTAATTTACAAGTTTCCCTTTATCAATAAGGTTAGACTATTCAGTAGCATGTCCCTATTCAACCTCAATAGGCATAGTATGGCCATATTCTTCCACCCTAATTGTATTATTCCTAAAACTAGGCCTATATACCCAATCTCAACCAGAATATCACACCGTAGCACATGTAATTTTAATAATTACACCCTAATCCACACATGTGTATTCCTGTCCCATTCACTATCTAATCTAACACTCCCTAATAAATACCTTCACTATATCCTGGTCAAAGTAATCCACTTGTGACCGCCCAGCCTTCACCTCAAACCAATGATCTCACTGGTTGCCTCACACAAGAGCTACAACAAATGAAGGATGCAATTTCCCTCATCTAAGCAAGAAATCAAACCAAAAAGTTTAAGTTGACAATGTGTATTCCTACCCTTTCAACATGGAGTATCTACAAATACCATTTCTTCCAGGGTATGATCCACCAAATTTCAACAAATACAAGGGGAAAGGTGACCCCAAGGCCCATTTAATGGAATTCCTTGTTGTGTGCCAACCAGTGGCCTATAGCAACATATACCAATTGTTTTTTTTTCACGGAGTCTATCAAGACAAGCCTTGGAATGGTTCTTCAAATTTCCCAAGATTTTAGTATCTAATTTTGATGATCTTTTTGACAAGTTTGTGCAACACTTCTACATTCTTGAACATGAGATTTCATTGATAGATTTAACGCAAGGAAAACAAAAGGTTGATGAAAGCTTCACAAGTTATCTACAGTGATGGAGAGCACTTGCAAGCTGATTTACCCATAGTCTACCAGATAAGCAACTAGCCTTTGTGTTTACCAAGAATCTACACAGTGAGATATCTTACAATTTGGAGTTGCAGTATGCACACACTTTCAAATATATCATTGACAAATTTTTGTTGATCGAAATAACCCTTATTAACAAAGGGATAATTAAACTTGCCTCATAAAATTAGAGTCAAAACCAAAACCATAACAATGTCTAGAATCATAACCAAACCCAAGCACAAACATCATAACCAGCCTAGGCTAATTATTACAAACCCAAGCAATTATATCATAACAAGAATGTTGTATGAAATGGAGTAAAAAATTCATGACATGTCCAAATGGTGAAAACACCATTTGCTTAGCCTACACCACATATACAAATTACTCCTAGCAATAACCTCTTCAATAAATATAGTAAGCACAATAGAATAAACCAAAAAAACAAGCAAAATAACCTATGCCTTTGCAAAACCCTCCTCCAAGGAAAATTGTGCCTACTTTTCACATATTTAATAACCTTAGAGATCCCATTGAATCTATGTTTCACTAACTCACTATAGCTAATCTGATTAACTAGCCTATTTTGAAGCATTATCCTAAGGGCATTGACTATCCAGACTGGTATAGGCCAAATGAATTCTATGACTATCATCATGTCAATAGACATAACTTGTACCATTGTGTGCAAATTAAACATGTGATTGAGAATATTTTGGAAAATGAGGAGATAAAATTACCATATAGAGCTTTCACATCTAATCAAAATCTATAAATCTATCAAAACCCCTTTCCCCAACATAACAACCAATAGTAACAACAACAACAGTGGCTAATATAGCAACAACAATAGTATCAATAGCTAAGGTAAAACCAACAAAATCAGTAGCAGAACCAACAACATCAAAATAATGGATAGAATCAAGGCTAGAATGATGTCAACAACTAATAGGCCTACCATGCAGTTGCACATGACTATAACATAGTTGTAGGCAATATTATAGGAGGTTGTGTTAATACTATTCCATCAATCTAAGACCAAGTACCAATTAGATAAGATCATTTCCAATCATTCCCAATTAACCAACCCATGTTGATAATCCTTCCTTGACCTAGGACTACGTACAAACAAACTATCAAGGGTTCCCACTTTTGGACCTTATACTGATAACTCATCATTAGCCCATGATTATGCACAAGTGCACTGATAATTGAGACTTATCCTATCTAGTCCCCTTCTATCATCATTTGTTAATAACAATCATCTTGTATCTAATCTCTATTGTGTAATCATAAATCGATGGTCAAAGATTACCATAATAGGCCCACATCAATCTACCACTTCACCCATCATACAACCACCCATTATAGCCAAGAACAAGCCATTTACCATTATGTAAGAAAATACATTTGACATTATGTAACAATTTAAAAATATGCCTACACAAATATCCATTTTAGATTTTTTGTGTACGTCTACCATCCACAAGAACATCTTGATAGAGTTCCTTGGCCAATCCCAAGTTCTTAATGACATATCTCCAAACAAATTTCAAGCTTTGGTTGGACACCTAACTCTAGGCCAATAATTAACCTTTAACTAAAGTGATATGTCATCCCTTGGCCCACTTCATAATAATCCATTGTACATCAAAGTTTTCATAATGTGGAATAAAGTGAAGCATGTCCTCATAGACAATGGATTGAGCCTCAATATTGTGTCTCTAAATCTCATCAATCTTCTTGGGTACATGATAATAGATCTACAAGCCAAAATAATCACTATTAAAGCCTACGATAATGAAAAATGGGAATCACAAGGCACCATTAGTTTGCTAGTTATCATTGGGCCCTTGACCCATCATACACTATGCCATGTGTTAGACCTTGATTTGTCATATAATATGATTTTGGGTAGACTTTGGATATACAAGATTAATACAATCCCATCGACATTGCACCAGTGTATCAAGTTTTCCCATTCAAGAATGGAGGTTTATATTCTAGGAGATTTGCATCCATATGAGCATTGTAAACATTTAAGGTTGAGTTTAAAAGTTATAACTACAATTTTGGAATGAATTTAGTTCCCAAGAAGGATAAGGGAAATAAATACTTGTTAATTCATAAGAATCCAAATACATTGACCTAAATACCCTTGATTCACTTTCCCACATGATGTTGTAGAGAGGATTACAAAGCAATTTAGTCAAACATTAGTCCATAAATCATGAAAAATGCATAAAGAACTAACTAACTAAGCCTATCTATTCCTATGGGAATTAAAAAAGATAGAAAGAAACAAATGAAAGAGAGCAAACATCATATTACCTTCCCAAATGGATTCACCATACCCATGTGGCTCAAGAGCATGTTCTCCCTTGATCAAGCATCCTTGTATTTGTCAACAAAGGTGGAAAACTCTTCCAATGTCTCAAGAACACTCCATAAAACCTAGGCTCATGATTCCAAATCACTAAACTATACTATCAATGAAGATTGTAACTAATTTTAATAGTCTATTGCAAAGGATTGTAGAGACAATTTTACATAATAACTTTTCATAAATCAAGCTTAAAATTCATGTTCATGGACTCTCTATTTATAAATTTTTGAGATTGGTCAGGATCAACCATGACCATCCATCTTAAGATTGAGATGTATGGCCATGGATAATCCTAATATTTGAAATTAAACTCATAAAGATCCTCAAGATAAATAAGCATTAAAGAGGCATGGAAGGCACTAACTAGGCATGGGTGACCCATAATCTTGATATTTTATGCACTTGTGGCTTGATGGATGCAACCCCATAGATGATGTCATTAGGTGATGTAGATATTCAAAATCAATTTACAATAATGAGATATTCAAAAAGATCTATGGAATTCTTACTTAAGCTCTTAAATTAGATTAATTAGCTTATGTAATTTTAATCAAGTTTAGTGCAATTCTTTAGAAATTGGTGCACAATTAATAAAAATGGTTATAAAGTCATATTACTAGGTCATAATTTGACTAGAGAGGAACTAAAAGGTGAAGTTAGATGCATTGGAGCTGTATTCCCATTTAGGATGTTGCCAACACCAAATAACAAAGGTACGTGATGTATACCAATGAATTAGAAGAAAAGAGTGATCCAGAGCACTAAATAGCACATTTGTTATTTTGACTCAAAATGATCTGACCAAGTTAGTTAGCCCATAAAATGCATTACCCTATATAGGGATACTTTGACCTAAACTAGCACTTGTAAGTGACAAGTTTGAACCATTTAGGGTGTTTTATGGATTTTGACCTAAAATGTGCATTTGAGAGAAATTCAAGTAAGATTCATAATTTCAACACAAATGTTGTTAGGAATTAGATGTCAACAGATGCCTCCTAGAATGTATAATCGTTATACTATCTTGGCTAATATCTCGAGAGAATACTTGACCCATGATATGTTACACATTGCTAATCTTCCATAGAACCCCGAGTCCTTTGGAAAACCAAAATACAAACCACATTGCATGGAATGGAAAAGAAAGGCCAAAGCCAAACTGCATAATCTAGCACTTGTCACTTTCATTGTGACCTTTGGACAAGAATAGGTCCCTCTTGTAGATGATGAATCATGGTTGTACAATGACAAATTGGCCAATTATTAAAAAAAATTCAAATACCCCATTCCTAATTGGATCATGAAGAACCAAGCCTATGAAGGAGGAGGCCTCAGGCCAAATAAATAGGGAAAACTTGAGCCAATTTCTATGACTTAGTACAAAGGAACCTATGGACTTGGATTTAAACCACCTAGGGGTCACCCCACATACCTTATTCGAGTTCCGTCACCAATGACTAGTGATGACAATGTTGACAGTGAAGCAGAGTCTGATCATAGACCTTTTAATGACCTAGCCCATACCAATTTGTTTGAAAATAATGGCATTTGTAACCTTAGACTAGTTATTCACCATAATATACTCCCATTATATTATCCTTAACTAATAGAGTGGGGCTATCAAGAATCAAATGTGCTAGTTAATAAGTTTAAGAATGACAAAGCCTTCTATGATTTTCTAGACTTTAGGGACAATGTTTTATTGGGAGACCATAAACAAGGGTTCTCAATCAAATTTAATCCTAAATCCTATTTTGGAGAATGGGTGAACACATTTAGCCATAAAAAATTAAATAAAACATTGAGGTCCCAAAGTGAAAACATCTTTGAGGCACTTTTAGACCAGGGAAATAGTAACGATAAAGGCTAGTCTAGTGGTGAAAACCTATTTCAGGCACCAATAGATGGGGTTGTTCAACCTTATTTGAACATAATCCAGAAGACCACCAATGATGAATTTGTCTACAGTCCAATTTTAGTCTTGAAGAATAATAGGATTTTGATTGAATCATCTAGGAGACCACCAATGATGAACTTGCCTATGGGTCCGAGTTTAGTCTTGAAGAACAACAAGATTTTGATTGAATCATCTAAGAGTTTTCAATCATATTTTTCATGTGGCCATTCCTACCCTTTGGAGATTATGATTCATCATGCCTAAGAGATCTTGAATATTTATTCCTAACAGAGGACTCTACTATTGCCATCCAATTCAAATTTTTGCCCACTATTCTTGAAGATGGATCGACCATTATAGTGGAAGATACTACAGAGGTAAACATTTAGACTCTAGATGACCCAAAATGGATCAAATTAGGTGCATCCCTCATTGAGGAGGAACATGAAGTATTTACAACCCTATTGAGTAAATTTGTTGATATATTTGCATGGGCCTACTCTGACATGCTATGTTTGGACCCTACCTTGGTTGTTCACCACCTTATGGTACATCCTGATTCCAAACCTGTGAAACAAAAATTATGCAAGATGCATCCTTGCATTGTTATATTAGTGAAGAAATATTTGGAAAAACTCTTGAAAGTGATATATATTAGGTCAACTAACTACTCTAAATAGATCTCTACTGTTATGTCAATTATCAAGAAGCCAAAAGGAATCAAGATCTGCATTGATTTTAGAGGCATAAATAATGCTTGCCCTAAGGATGAATTTCCTCTACCAAACATTGATATGATTTTCAACTCCATAGTAGGTTATGAAATGCTTTCATTAATGGATGGATTATCAAGCTACAACTAGATCCAATCACACTAGAATACCAACATAAAATAGAGTTCACCACTCTATGGGAAACCTTCTATTATCAAGTTATGTCATTTGGTCTCAAAATTGTAGGGGACACCTATCAGAGATTCATGACCATCATAATTCATGATATGATGCATGACATTATTGAATACTATGTCGATGACATATTAGGTAAATGAAAGACCAGGGTTGATCATCTAATAACACTGAGGAGGATATTTGAGTGACTGCATGGATACAAAGTTAGACTTAACCCTAATAAGTGTGTTTTTAGAGTTACTTTAGGTAAATTCCTTAACTTCATTGTGTCTTATCAAGGCATTGAATTTGAGCCAACTAAAGTATGAGCCATAACAAAAATTCCACCACCTACCAATTTGAAGCAGCTCCATAGTTTATAGGGCAAGATACAATCTATTAGATGCTTCAAATCTTAGTTGGCCGATAAGTGCCACCCATTTACATACTTGTTGAAGAAAGGGGTATAATTCCATTGGGATGATGAATGCTAGAAAGCTTTTCAGCATATGAAGGACTATCTATAAAATTTACCTATTTTATTGCCTCCAATGCTAGGAAAACCATTCCTTATATATCTATCAACCATAGACAAATCCTTGAGGGTAACTCTAGCTCAACATGATGATAATGAAAAAGAGCATGTTGTGTACTATCTAAGTCATACACTAATCATGTATGATCACAATTATATGCCCATTGAAAAAACTTTTTTAGATATGGTCTTTAAAACTAAGAAACTACACCATTACATGTTAAATAATAAGACCATGGTCATTTTAAAAGTATATCCACTCAAGTATCTACTATCTAAAATAGCTTTACAAGGTTATATGGCCAAATGGATCATGCTTCTTAGTGATTTTGAGATAGATTATATCAATTAGAAATCCATCAGAGAACATGTTCTTATAGATCAACTTGTTAAGCACCCCTTGTAGATATAGAGCCACTAACATTCCAATTCCTAGATGAATCCATTATGACCATTATTGAAACACCTCTTGAGGAGCAGCACTAGAATCTATATTTTGATGGATTATTTATAGCACATGGATTGGGGGTAGGCATTTTATTTATTACTCGACAAGGGGATCTAATCCCTAAGTCTTTTAGGATCATTTTTTTTTGTACCAACAACATGGCTGAATATGAAGCACTTGTTTTAGGGATTCAATGGGTAGTACAATGAAAAATACATCATCTAAAGGATTATGGTGATTCATTGTAAATCATCATCAAGTTACAGAGCATTTTTATACGAAGGATGACAAGTTGGTGCCCTACAAGGCCATGGTTGACACTCTCAAATAGTAGATTGTTGACATATAATTTAAACATATACCAAGGGATAGTAATAGAATATCAAATGCCATGGATACTAATGGATATTTGATTCAACATATAGATACGGCCAAAGAGTACTAGTTTCTCATTAAAAATTTGCTATCATCATCTCATGAACCTTCAATTATTGCAATGATATATGATATTATTGGTCCCAAATCTACTTGGTATTTAGACCTATATGCCTATTTACATGACCAAATAATGCCACCAGACCTATCTCACAAACAATCCAAAACCTTTATCCATAATGTTGCATGTTATACCTTACTTAAACCAACCCTATACCACCATATTTTTTATGGAACTTTACTTCATTGTTTAACTTCAATAAAATTTACATTAACATTATATAAAGTTCACAAAGGAGTATGTGAAGCCCACACTAGCAGGTCCATCCTATCCAAAAATCTCTTGCATGTTAGGTATTATTGGGAAATGATAGATGTAGATGTAACTACATATGTTAGAAGATATGATAAATGTCAATGGCATGAAAATTTGATTCATGCCCTAACCAATACTTTGAAACCTAATCCCCACCTCATCTAAGGTTCATAAACATATCATTACCACCACATAATATTTCACTAAGTGGGTTGAAGCTATACCCCTCACTAATGTGATTGGAAAGAAAATTTCCAAATTCATATTTAACCATCTCATTTACTGTTATGGTATTCCCTCTAACATTATATCTGATAATGGTAGATCATTCAAAAATAAGGATGTCGAATCACTATGTGTTGAGTATAACATTAAACAACATTTTTCCATGGCATATTACCCTCAAGGTAATGGCCAGGCAGAAGCATCTAACAAAACCATTATCAATATCTTTAAAAATATTGTCAATGATGTCAATCATGATTGGCACCTTCAAATATTTTGTACCCTTTAGGCATACCATACCAATCATCATATTCCAACAAGATCCACTCCATACTCACATTTTTATGGCATTGAGGCCATTCTTCCCATTGAGTTCAAGTTGCCTTCTTTATGCATCTCTTTGAAGCATGCCCTAGATGATGAAGACTATTGAGTAGCTTTCCTACAAGAGTTGGAGTTACTTGATGAGAAATTTTTGGCCATAGTAAATAACCTTCAAGCATACCAGAATCAAATCTATAGCCACAATAATCAGCATGTGAAACATAGAGAATTTGAGTTTGGTGATATTGTTCTTTTATAAAACCAGAAGACTACCACGACTGAGAAGAAACACAAAGGCAAGTTCAAACCCAAATCAATAGGTCCTTTCATCATTCTTACAAACTATGGTGTTGGATCATATAGGCTCATTGCACCAGATAGGGATAAACTTGATGAGCCAATGAACATTATACACCTCAAGCATTACTTCATTTGAGTTACCTTGTGTATTTTTTATGAGGACCATTTCAAATTATACCATAATATCGACTTTCTTCTTTATACCATACCATTCTATCACTTTGCCTTTCTACCATTCTATTCTACCATACCATTCCTATCGATTGAGTTGTTTTCACATTCCCTACCCAAGCCCATTTGACCTTGGTTTTGTTCCCTTAGTTACAAAGTTGATTTCAACATGAAGATTAAGATCAAGTTTCAATAGTTATTTCAAATATTCCAGATGGAGGTCATATTTTTGGAATATAGTGACAATGGTTTGGTAGTTTCATCCTTCATTTATTATTTTTTTCTATACCAATTGGGTTTTATTGTAATTGCCTTTAGGAAAATCAGTGTCCTATCATCTTGCTACTATTAATAACCACCTATAGAAAAATTAGTATCACTGACTATGTCATTGTTTATTAGTGATAATTGCCTATGGGAAAACTAGAGGTAACACTTGTTTATCATGTCTTAATGTACCATCTTGCCATTCCTATGTTGTACTGTGCCATTATACTAACTTTTCCTATTTTGTTTGAATTGGCTGCTACACTAGCCAGATTCCTTTGTTATAAGGTAAAACTATAGTGACTTGAGGTCCCCTCTTGGGATTATGCATGTTGTGCTTGATACTTGTTAAGGTCAACTCAATCACCCCTTTATCACGTTCTTTCCATTTTGTGAGCATTTTAAGTTTCAATGTTCTCACCATTTTGTGAGCAACCCTTTGCCATGCTCTCACCATTTTACAAGCAACTTAAGTTTGAACGCTCTCACTATTTTTGAGCATGGACCATTTTCTATCTTGTCATTCTCCATCAAATTGAGATGCTCCAAAAATTCCAAAAACATTTGTAAAATTGATTTAAAAATGCAAAAACATTGACCACTTCTTTACCTTAAGGATTTTAGGAACACTCACTAAGTCACAAGAAACCACTTGTCATTTAGTTTCCCCATCCTTATCATCCCTCTTATCCCACCTGCTTGTTGTTTTGCAAGTTCATTCCCATATTCTTATATAACATTCATCATGTTTTCTCTCTCGTCATTTTTTTCTATCCTATTTCTTATGAGAACTACATTTGGCCTAAAGTTTTTGTTGGATATCACATCCATAGAACTATGTAGGCAGTGTCCACTTACCTAGTGCATCTGGAGACATATCGACCACCCCCTTCCTTTTCTTCTATTACCCCATTTCATTTGTTTGTTTCATTATCTCCTATTTTCTAGGGCCAATGTTCATCATCTTGTTTGTGTCCTATTGTTTGTAATAACCTTATGATTAACCATTATTTGTTTGATTCTTTTTATTTTAATTAGGTTTATTGTTCTTCCTTTTCTTGGTGTTTTATTTGTTTATTTATTTGTTTGCCTAATTGTTTGCTTTTTTGTTGTGCCTCAATTCAGTCTATGTGCATTCATTGGGTGATTCCTTATGCGCATTATCCTTAAATCCATCCATATTCATATGTTAACATTGTCATCATGGTTTTAACCATTGGTGCATTATTTCCAATTAATTATTAGATTGCATGTCAGTCTTTATGCATATTTCAGCCAAATTATCATGGTATTCTATGATGATGCCTACCATCACATGATACAACAAAAATTAGCTTCGAGAGTCTACATGGAAATGCAACAATGATAATCCTTGGCATCAAAAACATTCTTGATAAATCCAAATCATATCCCAAATAGAGTAATCAAACAATAAAATAATTTCCCTCCTTTGTAGTTTAGACGAGCATCTCCCTACTAGCAGGTTGCCTAGTTCATCTTTCTCCTCTATTATAATTTGCCATCATCTTTTATATCATGTTTGTCATAATTAAGATACTAATTATTATAATTGCCTTTAGGTAAATCATTGTATACCATCCTACTTGCATTACCAATGAAGCTAACCACCTTTGTAAAATCATTGTGTTTTCATCTATTTGAGGGTTAATGATTATAACCACCTTTGGGCAAATCATTATCTTTGTTCTACCCAGTTGGGGCACATTTTCATGGTGATAATGCTTATAACTGCCTTTGGGAAAACCATTATCCTTATTCTCCCGATTGGGGCGTGTTTTTATCCTACCAATGATTCTAATCACCTATGGGCAAATCATTGTTTTCCCTTTAAACTGATTATAACCACCTTTGGGAAAATTAGTCTCTCATTACCCTAAGCTTTTTTCAATTATTATAACCACCTTTAGGCAAATCATTACCTTTTTTAATCCTACATATGCCAATGATAATAAATATCTTTGGGAGAATCATTACCTTTTTAAATCCCACCTATGCCAATGATTATAACTACTTATGGGCAAATTAGTCCCTTCTACCCACATTTCATTTTTTTGGTCCACTTGTTTCTTCTTTTTGAGGGACTCATTACTGACCCCCTTTGCCAACCATTCTTTTAAGGGGGAAACTAAAATTCATCCATTAATGTTGAAGTCATAATCATATAGGACCTTTTCATTTTTTTAGAAGATGTTACTATACTTATAGCTTGCAACACTTTCCCAAATAGGGGCAAACTATAGACACCTCAAATTGGCCACTAATGACTTCATACCAGACTTTAGACCAATTTATACCAACCATTACAAATTAAGCCTAAAAATCACTAAATGTCCCAAATTATCTTGTGTAACACTTATCAAAGCTTAGAATCCCATTAAGATATCCCTAATTGGAGCATCATATCGTAAACAATAAAACCTCTCATAGATATATCTCTAATTAACCTATGACATTACAACATGAAATTTGGCCTATAGACCTATTAAATAGGGCAAATGCATACATGAATTAAATCAAATCTTACAAAATGATAAAAAGCCTAAATAGAATTAATTAAAATATTAAATCAAATTAAATGCCTAATTGAACTGTCCATGTGCAATTAATGAAATTCTAAAAAAGGAAAATCAAAACTCAAAAATATCCTAGGAATTCATAATTACTTTTTTATGAGTTGTCAAAAATCCTAAAATATCTCAACATGCCTATTCATTGTTAATCATGAAGTTTTGACACCTTTTAAATCTATTGGGGTTAATTAACTCACTTAGGTGAGTTTTGAACCCATTCTAAGCTCTAACTACACTCTAACTCACCTTGAGTTGGGGTTAGTTCTTAAACCTATAAATATAAGCCTAAACCTCTTCATTTAGAGAACTTGGAGCATAGTAAAGTTATAATGCAAGATTTGGTGCATGATTCAAAGCTATAGTGTTATAATGCCAAAATCACAAGCCAAGCTAAAAGCATAATCCATATCAAACAAGCCAACCATGGTGCCAAGGAGAGAAGGAGCCACACAACTCCATTTGCCAAAGACTCTTTGAACATAAGCTGAGCAAGCCAAATGAACACATCATTTGGAGCATTCAAGGAAGGTAAGAGATATTATTTCTTTTTCATTTTAGTTGTGATTTCAATTGTTCTTTGTTCACTAAGCTCCCCCTATGATCTAGGTAAATAAGTGTTATTCATGTTAGTGTGTTTTTATTCAAGTTTTCTACTTGTTCTAACACATGATCTAACCACCCTTCTTGGATTCCTTGATCACAACTATGTGTTTGGCCTTCTATGACGTTTGAAGTGTTAGACCACAATTCTGATTTATATACTCATTTAATATTCTCTATAATAACCTTCTTGCATCTATAGTTATCCTGATATACTCCACTCATAGAGATATGAGCAGTGTTCATAATGCCTCAACAATTGTAGGCATGTCCCATTGATCAAATTTTACTTTTATGCTTCTCCTCAAAATTATCTCACCTCTTTAGTGAATCCATGAAATTTTATTTGAAGCATTTACATGTGATTTAAGGATTTTTTAAATTGTTTTGGAAGCTTCAGGGAAGAAAAGGTCTCACTTGCACGACTTGGGGAGATAAAATTTGGAATTTGCACAGAAAGCATAAAGCTCAAAATAAATTTTCAACTTGCACAAAAATGCAAAATGTTTTTGTAAATTGCATGGAAATTGAAAAATATTTTTCAAATTTCATGAAGACCAAAAGCAAAATTACAATTTGCATAGAAACTTAATTTTTTTTTGCAATTTTCACAACTTATGAAAAATTAACACGTGTTTGCACAATTCATAAAAAGTGAAATGATTTTTGTAAATTATGGGGAATGCCAGTGACTTTTTGTATGGGAGGTTCAAACATTTCTTTAAATAGTTCAAGAATAAAATAAAAATAGTTATAAATTTTTAATTAATTAATTAATTAAAATTTTTGATTTTTTCAAAAAAATTATGTTTTGGGAAGAATTCAAAAAAAATAGCCATTTATTAAAATTGAATTTTCCACCAATTTTTTGTCATTTTCAAAAATTGTGACAACAACTGGCTCCAATTGGAATTTCAAATTATAAGAAATGAAAAGAACTTGAATTCTCTAGTTTCATAAGCTAGTACTTTATTCATTGGCCAACAGAGTCTTCAACAACAAATTTGATGAATTTTAAGAAATATTTAAGTTTTTTATCTTTGAGAAAGGGATAGATCCTTAATAAATTGAAGAGCTTTCACATTTCAAAAGATAGTGTATGCAAGGGTTGGGTACTCAGCCTAACAGGTGCGTTCACATATCCAAAATGATAGTGTATATGAGGGAATTTTTAGTTATGTATTTTAACATAAACTAAAATGCAAAGAGAGAAGTGTTTTTCTTACACTTGTATATCTGTATCCGACCAACTAACAACCAATTTTACCATCTCAATCGTATGAGAAATAAACATGTACTATCAAGCCAGATCATTCGTTCATTTTGAAAAATTGCATGCCTTGATCTAACCAATTGACATTTATTTCTCCATATCAATAGTATGAGAAATAAACATGTGTTGTCAAGTTAGATCATCTATTTACTTGAAGAGATTCATGAAAAACCTATTTAAACTGTCACTCTTGCAAAACTTGTGATCACCCATGATGTTCCTAGATAGAGATCATGACTAAAACAAAATGTGCATGCAAGAAGGCCAAATCATGGAGAAGGAAGGGAAATAGATAGACTATTAATTTTATTGAAAACAATGCACACACCAAAATGAAATAAGAAAAGGAAACAAGCTAAAATTAGGAAATTAGAACTATTTATAGGGAGAAAAAAATGAGAAGATTGCATAAAACCATTCACCAGCTAGGTGTTGACCATTTTGGTCCTGCAGGCCAAAATCAATCTCCTTCTTTCCCTGTTGTTCCAAGCCAGTTCAAATCTGGTTGCACAAGTATTTAGATATAAGATGAACAAGTCAAAGAAATAAAGGGATTTTACAAAGCTTCTTCAGACTCTTGTCCAAAGAAATTCACAAGGAAATAGAGCTAAAATGATTCAAGACACTTTTTCTTAAGGTTGGAAAAATGGTTCAGTGTCAGGGTTCAACAACATGATCTTTCCAATAGTTAAGAATTTTGAACTTTGAACCATTGAACCATTGAACCATTAAACCAGTTCAATCACTTGGTTCATCAGCTTGGTTCATCAGCTTAGTTCATCAGCTTGGTTCAACAACTTGGTTCAAAGGCTTAGTTCAACAGCTTGGTTCATCGACTTGGTTCATCAGCTTGGTTCAACGACTTGGTTCAAAATCTTGGTTCAATCACTTTGAACTTGGAAGCATTGAACCATTAAACTATTGAACCAATTGTTGGTTCAAGCGGTTGGTTTAAATGGTTGGTTCAAACAATTGGTTTAAGCACTTGGTTTAATCGCTTTAAACTTGGAAGCATTGAACCATTGAACCGTTGAACCAATTATTGGTTCAATTAGTTGGTTCAATTGAAAGGTTCAAGGGAGTCTCCCAAAGCCTGAAGGACAAGTGCCCTTGTAGAGGGCAGGGAACACTTGCAAAGGAATCAAAGAAAAGGCCGAAGGAATCGACCAAATGGTGACAGGCATGCAAACATCAATTTTATGGCAATGAAATAGCCATTGATCTTTAAATGAAAGGCATGAACCTGAAGGAATTCAAAGGCTTAAAGCTAGAAAAGACAAAGCTAGGGAGAGGTAAAAGAGCTAAGTGCAGAGATGGACAAAATAGTCCAAGTGGCAAAGGAAGGTGTTGACTTAAGGAGTTATTCTTACAGTTGACACAGTATCTATCAAGTGGTCATCAAGGGGCAAAAATAGTGAATGGCATGACCCATTTTTCTTCACTTTGCATTGATGAGCAGACAAACCGTATGAATGCCTTGAAGGAGTAGTCTTGTTTACAAACAAACAACGCTACCCATGCTTTCACAATAATGTTTGGATGTAAAATTCAAGACTAATAGCTGAAATAACATGTTCTTTTAGTAGCTTCCTCTTCCCAATGGCATTCAACGTAGCATGGGTAGCTCTTTCTAGAAAGCACCAAAAGCCTCTTTCTTCCTCTATATATTGTAAACTTCTCATTTTGAGAAAGGATCTCTCAGCTTGTAAGGCAGAACTCTACCAGATTTTACCTTAAATCAAGACAACATTTTTACCTCCATTTTGAGTTTGCAATTTTGTATATGTCTATGTTTTTGTTTTGTGTTAATTCATTTTCTTTTATGCTTTCCTAGAATGATTCTAGCATGTCTAGTGCATTACGAAGTTTTTTCTTTTGTAAGTCTTCCAAAAGTGTCTACAACAGAGTATAGGTGTATGTGAATAGGCTGCCATAGTGTGTCTTAGAATGCCTCTGGTAGTTCTTCCTCCCTACATCTCCACAGACCCCTAGGTCACTAATGCAGAAGAATTTCTCATATCAAATGAAGTATATGTTAGCTTTTTCATGGTAGAAAGTGTAGGCTCAAGATAAGTAGATCAAACTTTTTGGTGTATCACCGTTTAGTTTAGGTTCTATTTTCAGCATCCTTCTCCCTTTTCACCCCCCCCATTGTCAGCAGTAGGAAATCCAGGACCTTAGAGATACATCAAAGGGAGCTAGCCCTTATCTAGAGACTCTCCCCCCAATTTTTCCAGACCCACAGGCAAGAGGGGAGTTTCCATTGTGATGCATGGAAGACAGGAGCTCAGCCTCCTGTCAAGGGTGTAATCCACAGTGTCAATAGTTTTTGGCATGCCTGGTGGGACCAACTAGTTTTTATCCAAAGAGTTGAAGAATTTTGGTGTGTTATTTAACCAACCAGCCTTTGGAGGCTTTTTATCAACACCAATGGTGACTCTGAGTTGAATTAGTTGGTTAAGCAGTCCTAGTGCCATCAAGAAATCATAATTTTTGTAAGTATAATCCCATTTCTTAGCATAATGGGTCTTTTATTCCTTCATATAACCTGATCTTGATCAAAATATATGAAGGAAAACAAGGTCCATGTTTCTAAGCAATGGAATTATACATACCAAAATATGATTTCAATTGAAGCAGCTCTTCTTATGCATGAGCATACCCTTCCTACTCTTCCTCAACCTCCTCAAGTCTTTCAATATGATCTCCAAATTCCAAGTTGGAAGAGGGAAAATCATGAGCCAGCTCAGGACCTTGAAGAGGATAAAGTTGCTAGCTATTCACAAGGGGAAAGTTCAAATCCCAAGGTCATGAGTTGGAAGCAAATATGGAATCATGGGGCAGGAAGGAGGACAAAGGTTTTGCTCAAAACCTTGAAGAAGATGAAGCTACTCCTACTCATCATAAGGATGCTTGTGACCTCCAAGAAAGGCTCTTCTAAGAAACTATAGCCAAGAGAATTATAGAGTTTGAGTCCAGAGTGAGATTCCTCAGCCAATGTGTGATGGATGGTTCAGACTAAATAGTAGATCCTACATTTCAACACACCCCATCTACACACCTCCAAGAGAGCTATCAAGCCACATCTGATATAGATGAAGTGTTGCCCAAGTGGAAAGAGGAGAATCATTCGATTCTAGCTCAAGGATTGCCTCCTCTTCCACATGGATTTAATCATCAGCCTTCCACTTCATCCCTTCCCAAGGAGGAACCTATTTTGTAGGAGGCAAGTGAAGAAGAGAGGATCCAATCTAAATCTTCCCAAGAGGCTATCATGAGTGACAATGAGGAGTAAATCATCATGGATGCTCCCTCTGAAGACATCATCATCAATAGAGAAGATGCAGGTCATGCATACATGTGGATGTTCCAACAATATGAAGAGGAACATAAGCATGGTGAGCTCTCTCCCCCTTTGTTTGATGAAATTCCTTGTTGCTTTGATGAAGAGGATGACCATGCCATGGAGCCTGAGTTGGAGGAGTATCAGGAGAATATCTTTGAATAACTAGAGACTCTGATCCTTGAGCAGGAAAAGGAGAGGCCTATTCATCTTGAGAACAGCTTTGAAGAAGAGAGCCTTGAGCAAGAAGGTAATGTTCTATGGGATGAGCAATCAGTTCATGACTCCATTTCAGACATCACAATAGTCATCCTTCTTCAATAAATCCATGAAGGAGTAGAGGATGAGTTTGACAGGGTCTTTAATGAAGCTAAAGGGAATAGGTCAAACCATGATGCACTTCAAAGGGACTATGCATATCAAAGGGCTTATGGTGATGAGCCAACAACCATCAATTTCTTGGTGAAATGCACCAGCACAAAGAGCTAGCATTTGATAAGCTTCCAAGAACAAGAAGAGTACGTATATGTTGGAAGCATGTTCGACTCTAATCCACTCAGATGCAAGCTAATCAAGGTGGCAAGCAAGAGGAGCAGGTCACCAAATCTCCATTCCATTCAGCTATTTGTCTGGCACCATAAGTTTCCTTGTCATGAAGGAGACTCAAGAAGTTTTCCCTTTGATCTAAGAGGGAGGAAAATATACCTAGTTAGCTATATATAGTAGTTTGCTTTCAGTTTTCTTTCCCTATTTTCCCCAAGTGTTGTTTGCATAGGTAGTATTTTTAGCCTTGTGTGTTTTCCCTTGTGTTTGGGGTAAAAGCTTCATGATTGATTCTTGGGTCTATCGAGTCTGTTGCTAAATTTTTCAAACTGTGTTCTAACTCTGTGCCCAATGGACTTTAAAGCAACTAGCTTCTAAGCATAGTAGGCATGCTTCCCTTGGGAATCACCAAATTATTGACCATTTTGGTCCTGTAGGCCAAAATTGGTCTCCTTCTTTCCCTGTTGTTCCAAGCCAATTAAAATTTGGTTGCACAAGTCTTTTGGCAGAAGATGAACCAGTCAAAGAATGAAAGGGCTTTTACAAAGCTTCTTTAGACTCTTGTCTGAAGAAATTCACAAGGAAAGAGAGCTAAAATGATTCAAGACACTTTTTCTTAAGGTTGGAAAAGTGGTTCAATGTCGGGGTTCAATGACATGATCTTTCCAAGAGTTAAGAATTTTGAACTTTGAACCATTGAACCATTGAACTAGTTCAATCAGTTGGTTCAATCACTTGGTTTATCAGCTTGGTTCATTAGATTGGTTCAATGACTTGGTTTAAAGGCTTGGCTCATCGGCTTGGTTCATCGGCTTGGTTCAATGACTTGGTTCAAAAGCTTGGTTCAATTGCTTTGAACTTGGAAGCATTGAACCATTAAACTATTGAACCAATTATTGGTTCAAGTGCTTGGTTCAATCACTTTGAACTTGGAAGCATTGAACCATTGAACCATTAAACCAATTGTTGGTTCAATCAGTCAGTTCAATCGAAAGGTTCAAGGGAGTCTCCCAAAGCCCAAAGGACAAGTGCCCTTGTAGAGGGTAGGGAACACTTGTAAAGGAATCAAAGAAAAGGGTGAAGGAATTGACCAAATGGTGACAGGCATGTGAACATCAATTTTATGGCAATGAAATAGCCATTGATCTTTAAATGAA
This sequence comes from Torreya grandis, assembly GCA_037957365.1. Lineage (NCBI taxonomy): Eukaryota > Viridiplantae > Streptophyta > Pinopsida > Cupressales > Taxaceae > Torreya > Torreya grandis. The sequence goes on from JARHVA010000102.1 coordinate 7,007,971, forward strand.
AGGAATGAACCTGAAGGAATTTAAAGGCTTAAAGCTAGAAAAGACAAAGCCAGGGAGAGGCAAAAGAGCCAAGTGTAGAGATGGAAAACATAGTCCAAGTGGCAAAGGAAGGTGTCGACTCAAGGAGTTATTCCTATAGTTGACATAGTAACTGCCAAGTGGTCATCAAGGGGCACAAACAGTGAACAGTGTGACCCATTTTTCTTCACTTTACATTGATGAGCAGACAAACCATGTGAATGCCTTGAAGGAGTGGTCTTGTTTGCAGATAAATGGCACTGCCCATGCTTTCACAATAATGTTTGGACACAAAAGTCAAGACTAGTAGCTGACACAGCATGTTCTTTCAATGGCTTCCTCTTCCCAATGGCATTCAATGCAGCATAGGCAGCTCTTTCTAGAAAGCACCAAAAGCCTCTTTCTTCCTCTATAAATTGTAAACTTATCATTTTGAGAAAGGATCTCTCAGCTTGTAAGGCAGAACTCTATTGGATTTTACCTTGAATCAAGATAGCATTTTTACCTCCATTTTGATTTTACACTTTCGTATATGTCTATGTTTTCATTTTTTGTTAATTCATTTTCTTTTATGCTTTCACAGAACGATCATGTCTAGTGAATTATGAAGTTTCTTCTTTTGTAAGTCTACCAGAAGTGTCTACAGCAGAGTTTAGGTGTATGTGAATAGGCTGCCATAGTGTGTCTTAGAATGCCTCTGGTAGTTCTTCCTCCCTGTATCTCCACAGACCCCTAGCTCACTGATGCAAAATAATTTCTCATATCAAATGAAGTGTATGTCATCTTGTTCTTGGTGGAAAGTGTAGGCTCAAGCTAAGTAGATCAAACATTTTGGTGTATCACCATTTAGTTTAGGTTCTATTTTCAGCATCCTTCTCCTTTTTCACCCCCCTATTATTAGCAATAGGAAATCCAGGACCTCAGAGATACATAAAATGGATCTAGCCCTTATCTAGAGACTCTCCCCCCAGTTTTGCCAAACCCACAGGAAAGAAGGGAGTTTTCATTGTGATGCGTGGAAGATAGGAGATCAGCCTCCTATCAAGGTGCAATCCATAGCGTCAACACTAGGAGAAGTGCCTACCATTTTGAAATAATGGATCTGAATTATGGACTTCAAACACAATTAGTAGCAATGACCAAGTAGGTGGGAAGATGAACTTATTGTTATCATTCACACAGGGATGATCATGAATGAACAAATCAGTGATGTTTTCCTACTTTGAAATGAAATCATTATGAATTCTCTGATATTCTATGAGCACTTATGATCAATAATGGACTTTTTCAATGTCTTCTTGGATGAATTAAAATGCATGTATGACAGATACAGTATTTGAATTGGAGAGAAGTGTGTCTCATATCTATTTTTGAGCTAGAACCACAATATGATTATCTTATAGATGAATGAGGTATTGATATCCTTTTTTGAATCACTTCCTATGGTATAAATGAATTCATCACTAAATGATTCATCATCTTCATCAATTTCCTTTGCCTTGATGATTTCTATTTCACTTGTAATAATTATTGGGCACCATTCATTTTATTATGCATTGATGTCTTCCTTGACCTCAACCTTGGCATGATTATGATTTTCAATTTATTCAAGTTTGATTTCTTTGAATTTAGATCCTATAGATAATTATTCTATGGTAGACACTAAAAATGAAATATCTAAGGAATCTTTATTTTTGAACATTGAGTCATTCATTTTGATAGAGAAGAGATCATCTATTTTGTTGAAAACTAGTTTCATAATATCTTCTCTTTCAGAAAGTATAATATCACATTCTACATTATTACCCCTTTCTATTTGTGGTTTTATCAGTTGTTTTTCAGATAATCCATTTTATCCTAAGACCATGGGGTTTAACCAATCTGGTGAAATAGGCAAATCTTTCTCCTTTTCACCAAGCAGGAAGTCAAATTCTTCATTTGTTCTCTGACCAATCATTAGTTATTCTAACTATTCATCTTCTTCCATAATTATGAAATTGAAACAATCATATGTGATAGGTATCACTTTCTATTTTTTTCTTTCAACATGTTTGATCAAGAAATTGCCTTCTAAGTCTTTATTCTGAATATTGCAGACTCTTGTTATATCAAGTGTCAATGTTTCTTCATCATCATTTTCAATAGTTGTATCACCTTTTGAAACCTCTTTCTTCAACATTCCAGAAATGATCAAATCATATTCAATATTGATGGTGTCTCATTGCATAGCCACCAGGTCATTTACCTTGTTCATCATCAAGATGAACTTGATCTCTATGTGAAGAAAACCAATGAAAATGTAGAGTTTATTACTGAGACTTGGTTGATTTGTGTGAGGGATCAATCTCAAAAATTTGTTAAAATGTGCTACAAACTCTCTCATGTACTCATCATCTCACTTTTGAATCTGAAAGAAGTCTGACCAAATTGAGCATACATTCATATTTTCTTTTAATCTATCCAAGAACCTATTATTCAAAGAGTTCCAATCCGTAACACATCCATCTTTAAGTGCTAGAAGCAGTCAATAGCAGGTCCAATGAAAGTTTCAATGAAAAGTCTCAAAAAAACATCCTCATACATAACTCCCAAGATTATACAAGACACTTTGAAGGCCTAGATATGTTTATTTACATCTTGACCATTTACTCCAGATAACTTTGGGAATCTCTTCCTTGAGCTAGATGGGAACTCATTATATTAGGCCAAAGCCAATGGCCCAAAATGTTCCCCATGAGACACAGGGAAAATTGGGGTTAGGGTGGACCAATGCCATTTCTAAACTCAAGAAGGTGCAAGCATTAAGTATTTTTTGTCAATAGAGTCACCAACCTCCATTCTAGGTGAGGTTCCTTTAAATGTCTAAAATCATATGCGTAAAGTACCTTGATCCTCAGTGGAGTCACCAAAAATTATTAGCTCAAAATTTTGTCAAGGGGACAAATTAGTGACTTTGAGTTAGTAGTACGGGAACTAAGTTCTTATGTTATTAAATAATGCAGGATAAATCCCCTTTCCTATTATAAGGTAGAGCTACCTTTATTTAAATCCAAAAAGGGAAAAGTAGTGAAAAAGCATTCACAGCTATTTATAGCAAAAATGTTTTCTATTGGGGGTTTTTACTTTTAACTTGAAAGTACATAAAAGAGATAGAAAGGAAATGAGGGGAAAGAAGGGAATAATAAAGAAATGAAAGGAATAAGGGAAACAAGGTTATTATAGTTTTTAAAACACAATAACTATTATGATAACCCTAAGAAAAATGAAAGACAACTCTGGGTAGCTAAATGAAGAAACTTACTAGAATAGTCCAAGAAGGGGAAAACACTGTGTGCATGAAACCTCTCTCATTCAATAGGTGGTAAATACATAATTACACCCTTAAGAGTGCAAAACATACAATGAGACAATTTTCTAATAATGATCGTAGACCAAAGGCAACCATCCCATATTTACCCATAAAAGACAATTAAAATATTGCTTAAACCCCACTGATATTTCACATTCATAGAAATAACACAAGAAGATTCTAAAAGAAATACTTAATGTGAAATTCCCATTTTCTAACAATTTGGTAGTGATTATGGAAATAATTTGAAAGTAAAGATATAGAGACAAATGAATCATACATAAAGCCATAACTCATGAATAAATCTTGAACACAAAGTCTACAAAATATCCTTTTTCTAATATTTATTGAGGCAAAAATACATTTTCATCCTTCAAACATTTTTGTAAAGTTTCATTGCCAAAAAATCCCCCCTTTTACAATGATCCTTATACTCATATTTATAGCATAAGGAGGTGGTTATAGTGCATAACCACCTTTTCTGCCTTTTAAAAGCTACAAAAATGAGTTTACAAAAATACACCACTTAAGTGGTGTAAAAGTGCATTGGTGTGATTGCATTGTGTGCAAAAATAAAATTATAAAATTGGACCACTTAAATGATGCAAAAATATTTTGGTGCTTTTGCACCATTTGAAATATGCAAATCAAAATTTCACGATTTGAGTCTTACAAAGTGACATAGTGTATTTTCATGAATTATCTTTGTAAATTTACACTTTATACTTATGAGCTTTATACTAATATCCACACTAAACCTTGCCTAAATTCAAATATTTTTGTTTATGAAACATCTCATGATGCATGATTTTCATTGGAAATTAAGTACTTGTAGATTTATTCAGCATGCCAATTGTTTCTCTCGCATTCCATTGTGAATATCTTCATTCTAGATATTAGTAACAGCCTGATGGTTTTTCTCTCCTGTTAGTGATGCCCATGAGATAATTGTAGGATGTCCATGCAACACCTTCTCCATCTTTTTATAAAATGACTCAAAATCTATTGATTTGATTTTATCTTTGCAAAGTATTCATGTCTTCAACATATGGAGGACACTGACAAAGGCCATAAAAAATGCTTTGGATCAATTTTTTATGCCAAGATAGACACATACTAAATTTGAAGGTATTTATAAATATCATGAATAGTTTGAAAAATTGACTCGAATGAATTTGATTCCATTTGGAGACCATTTGATTGCATCTCTTCAACTAGGTATCAAATGAACCATTGTGTTCATTTTTATTAGTCACATTCATTTCATCTAATGCAACCTTTTATTATCATAATATAGTCATTGTTTCTCATTAAGACATGTGATCCAATCTTTTCCACACAATTTAAAATGATATGTGAGATTTTGGTGATAAATTTAGTTTACGATAGCATTTATGTGGGCCAACAATGTGAAATCAACTTTCACTTTGGATGCTGGTTGTGTCCTCTCATCCTCAAAACACAAGATTTGATGCATGGGAGAAATATCTATAACCATATTATTAGTCATATTTGAGGATGACATACACAATCACTTTTGTATTCACTTTGACTCATGCCATGAGTAACACAAGCTCACATTTTAATTATAATCAAAGATTTGTTTTGAAATTTTTTGTGTGAATCTTCTCAAGTATCATCTCAATTTTCTTTACAACTATCTATTCAATCTCTTCTTTCTTCCTCTATAAGTACTTACTCTATATATGTTCAATTATTTAGCTAATTCTTTAACATACAATCAATTCAAAGCAACATCATTTACTCTAGATGAGGCCTTTGATATATATTCACCACTTTACTTTCTTTTCTATGACCAAAAGTTTCACAAGTTTCTTCATTGCCATCAAAAACACATTTTTCTTTTATTTTAGCCACTTAAAAATAATGAAACATCCTAATTCTTAGCCTCATATTTCTTTTTATCCTTTTTCAAACTTGTATCATCTCCTCTTCTTTTTCTAGGCTTAGTAGAGAGGATGTCTTTGGATGCTATAAGAGTTGGTAGAAATAATCCTTTGGAATGTTGTATAATAACTTTCCATTGAAAGACCATATGTTAAAGCCATTTTCCATCTCATGAACAATTGTAACATATGTTGCAACATACCTTTCAGTAGGATCCCACTCAATATCAATTGTCATGAAATGTTCACTAGTTTCCATTGTCTCAAGTTCATCCACATTGTAGACTTTAAGCTGGGCATTAGGAGTTTTTAGTCCTACCAAAATAATAAACCACCCAATGGGATACCATAAAAGTCGAATTTGTTTATCTTCCTTTAACATTGATCAATTTGGAGACCCAACCAACATTATTGGGGCTCCTCATTGAATAGAAAATGACATCTAGTTTATTCTTGTCTCCATGAATAATATCAATCATGTGTGTAATTCAGCACTGCCATCAACCTACTTAGCATATGAACTATTTAACAAAATGAATCAAAGAAAACTACAAAAAATTGAAATGACACCCAATTTTCTTGATCACCAACCTATTTCATTTGGTATGAGTTGGGAAGATATAGGTGAGGTTATGGATTAATAATTTAAACCTATCAATGAGGCAACACACCAGCCATTTGACAAAATTAATTAATTATTTTTTATTTGGCTTACCAAACATCAACATGTTTCTATTATGAACCATCCCACAATCCATTATTATTATTTATGATGTTTAGTGAGTTGGGATTAACACCATTGCTAATGTTGACAACTTCATCCAATAATTGTTACACTATTTTAAGGTACTTAGAGTCTATCATAATGTTTTAAAGACCTACTGGTAATTACCTGCAATCATCACAATCTATAAGACCACATTTCTTCGAGGCATTTTTTAAAATAGTTCATGAGCCTTGTGGATGATTCTAGATTGTATATTATTTTCAACCAATCAAATCCTGATGGGTTAAATACAAAGCATTCTATGATCCATGAAATGACAAGAAACCAACATTGTATGAAGTAAACACTATCAATAGGATCCCTAGCTCAATGGCCTTTACAAAATGATTATGAGAGTAAAGTCTATAATTTTATGTAAATATCTTATGCTCTAAAATGAAGCCTCACCCTATAGGTCTATATTTTAAACCACCATAAAGTATTGTTCTATAATATAAGTGAGTGTAGGTGCCCATTAAAAAGGTGTAAAACACATATTCTAATTGCAGTTACATGGTAAAAGCATCGTAAATGGTTGAAAGGAATCCATGCTTTATCATATTTTCTATAATCATTAGAAGAGATATGAAGATAATAATCTATATGATAGATTAATTATTGATAACCACTCCAAGTGCCTCATTTTTCATAGCATCTACCACTTTCACAATAACTTCTTCCGGTCCACTTAAACTCATATAAACTCATCCCCAAAGAAATGCATATATTACTCATCATTGCCACTAGAAACCTTAACTTCAAACATGGAAATCTAGTTTAGACCAACATCACATCCTTCAGCTACCTGGATATATTCATGATGCATTACATTATCCCCACATAGATTGAAAAAAAAGCTTGTAAATATATTCTTGCTAATGTTTATGACCCTTGAAGCCTCATTAATGCCTCCATGAATTAAAAACCATAAATGATCAAAAAAAATTGGGTGGCCATAGTGCATCCTAATCTTTAAAGGATTTGCAATTACACGCTAACCAAGGGTCACAAAACTTGTCTCTCAAGAAAACATGAACTAATCAAGAGTACATACTAACCCTATGAACACATATTCTCTAACTTCCAATATCTTAGGCTTTCAGAGACCATAACAATTTGTAAACTCCTGCAATAAATTATGTATTTTGAGCAAATCTTTAAAATAATTTCCTTGATTCATATAAATCACCTATAGTTCATCTCCACTTGTGAAAATCAAACCATGATTTTGATTTTTAAGTTTCCCTCCCCCAAGTTTTAGTGGCCCAAGTAACATCACCCTGTATATCTCCACCTCCTATTACATTTTGGGATCATACTTGACTAGAACTAAATAATACTCTATATTTTCTATCCCATTTTTGACTTCATCACAATAATCAACTCAAAGATATTCATGACTTTTCATCAAATATAATATATCTTTATCATGATCATCTCACATCCTTATATGATGCTTTGTAACTGTGTGTTTGGCCTTCTATGACATTCGAAGTGCTGGACCATGATGTTGATTTATATACTCATTTAATATTCTCTATAATAACCTTCTTACATACATAGGTGTCTTGACATACTCTACCATCAGAGATACGAGCAATTTTCATAATGCCTCAATAATTTTAGGCATGTCCTATTGATCAAATTTTGTCATTGTTTTCATGCTTCTCCACAAAATTATCTTGCCTCCTTAGTGAAGCCATGAAATTTGTTTCAAAGCATTTACATGTGATTTAGGGATTTTTAAAATTATTTTGGAAGCTTTGGGGAAGAAAAAGTCTCACTTACACGACTTGGGGAGATAAAATTTGGAACTTTCATGGAAAGCGGAAGCTCAAAACAATTTGCAACTGGCACGAAAACCCAAAACATTTTTGCAAATTGTATAGAGGCTGAAAAAGATTTTGTAAATTACACAAAGACTGAAAAAAAATTACAATTTTCATAGAAACTTAAATTTTTTTTACAATTTGCACAACTTATGAAAAGGTAATGCATGTTTGCACAATTCATAAAAAGTGAAATGATTTTTTCAAATTACAGGGAATGCTAGTGGCTATTTGCATGGTAGGTTCAAACATGTTTTTAAATAGTTCAGGAATAAAATCAAAATAGTTATAAACTTTTAATTAATCAATTTTTTATTAATTAATTAATTTTTTTTATTTTGTCAAAAAAATTATGTTTCAAGGGAAATTCAAAAAATTTAATCGTCTATTAAAAAAAGATTTTTCCACCAATTTTTTGTCATTTTCAAAAACTATGACAATAAAACCTTAATTAAAGAAAAAGTCATGGCAGTTTTTAATATATGTATACAAAGTAAAGTAAGGGAATCATTCAAAACTTACTTGTTTAATGCAATGCTTAAATTAGAGATATTGTTCATACAAGAAGGGAATATTCAATGAGGGAAGACATGTTCGTTAGAAGTGGACACAACTATTTTGGGGATTGAAACTCGAAGATGCCAAGAAAAATCCATATATTTGCATCAATGGGTGTATATGTAATTTATAAACTATGAAAAGTATATTCATATTCAAAATGAATAGATGAAAAAGAATTGCAGTGTATGTCAGGATGGAATGCCCAATGAAGAAAGAAAACTCAATGAAAAAATGGGATTCAAATATATTTCTAGCGGTTCAGTAGGATCCCTCTCAGAAAAAAGACTTGTCTTCTTCTTGATAACCACTAAAAGTCACTTTCTCTCTCCCCAACTTTATATTTCTCCATTGCAATTTTTGCAATAACTTAAAAAAGCCATATTTACTTTTTTAAGTCATTTGGGGAAAAGTAACAGTAAAATATAAATATTTTACCAAAAAAGTGGTTACACCCTCACAGCCTAGAAATAAGATGATTGTGATATAAAAGGGTTTAGAACTTCTTATGCTCATAGCTCACGAGGAAAGAATGGTTGTGTCTTTGTATAAGTTATTAATTTTTGAATAGAGTGGTGAATTCAAAGTAGATAAATTTTAAGATGAATAGATTGCTTTACAGGTGTTGATTATTTCTTGTTTGTAATAATTTTTGTATAGTTTATGTATGAATAAATGTATTGAAATCTATGTTTTCTATGTTACGTGTAAATTCTCTTGGGTTTGAAAAATTTGTGTTGGAAAACATACAAAATAGACTTTTTGATGTATACACCTAATTTGGTTTGAATGAAGACTTTGATATTTTATGTAATCATTCATCTTGTTATTCACAATACTAAAAATATGATTCCAACCCAGACTATTTGATACTAAACAAAACCCTCCTTGAAAGGAGGAAATAGAAACTTTGTATTCATTTCCAATAAGAAATATAGAGGAGTTACATATAACGTTATGTCTTGAAACCCATTTGGATATGTAATTCATTCACCCATTTGAAGTGTGTATTTATTATTCTTTTGAAGATACAAGTTTCCATAGCTGAACTATCCAACCCACTCCATTTAATCTGGGTCATCTAGGTAGTTTTTTGTGTTTATTTTATCAATGAATTCCCATTCTTCTATCTATTTCTTTCCATTCTCTCCGTTCCCATATTTCTTCTTTCTCCCATTTTTGTTGTCTTTTATAATTTTTGGTTAAAAGTACTAAAAACTCATCATAAAAGGAAGCTACCCCCAAACATTAATGAAAATCATGCTTAAACTCATGGTTTCTCTAATGTTACAAGGTTTATGTCGCATCGAATTAGGTGAGACAAAAAGGTAATTTGTGTAATAAATATGACTTAAAATCTTGCCAACAAATTTTAGAAACTCTTTTGGAATCAAGGTGCCTTGTGCACTCAATTGTCAGATATTTCAAGGAACCTCCCCTAGAATGGAGGTTCATGACTCTATTGAGATGAAGTACCTAGTGCCTACATATTTATGATTGAAAAAATAATGTTGGTTCACCCCAACCCCATTATTATCCATGTCCCATGGGTAAAACATTTTGGGTTGTTGGCCTTGGCCCAATATAATGACTTACCTTCAGGCTTAAGGAAGAGATTTTTGAATTTTTTTTCAAGATGCAGATAATCATATCCTTGCTTTCACAATGTTTTGAAACATCTTGGGAGTTATGCACAAAGATGTTTCTATGATACTTTTTATTGAAATTATAATTGCACTTGTTATTTAATGGTTATGGCACCTCTAAGATGGATGCATTATGAATTTAGACTCCTTGATGAATAAGCTCCTAAATATATTTAAACTAGTTGTTGATATATGTGCATTGTTTTCATATTTCTTCTAAATTCAAAATAAAGAAGTAGAACAGATGAGAAATTCCATTGCATACTTCAAAAAATTATTGAGACTAATTCCTCAAGCTGATCAACCAAGTTTTGATAACCATATTTGTGTCTTCGTCAGCTCTCTACCTATGGAAATCAAATTTATCTTGATGAATAACAAGGAAAATGATATATAAATTATGAAACAAGAAACTTATGACATTTAAAATGACATGATTATGTATGGGATGTTGAAGAAAGAAATTTCAAAATATTCTAAAAAAAGTGGCAAAGAAGTAATGGAGCCTAATATAATCAAGAGCCCTCAAAATTTAGAATAGAGCTTTAAAAATCTAATCCCTAATCAAGCATGTCAAAACTTCAATAAATAAAAAGAGAAATCACTCCATATCATGTATGATTGTTTTAGTTTCATTATCATGGAATAAAGTGAACAATTAGAAGAAAAAATGATTGATCAATAGACAAAAGAATAATTTGGCCTCCCCCTTGGCAAAGAAGAAATAGTTGTGCCTATTTCGCAAGATTTCTCAAACCTAAAAATCCTAAGAGAAAATGAGTTATCCAATGAATAATTGGTTGAACCATAAACAAAAAGGAACAATAATTTAGAATGTGAAGTTTTTCTTTCTAAAAAAGAGGATAACATTGAACTTGTTATTTGTAAAGAAAAAGATATTTCTTGTCTCAAAATGGAAGATTCAATATTTAAATATGAAGAGTTTCTTGGTGTTTTCACTTTCATGTTCCATTGTTGAGGAGTTCTTTGAAGGAGTTGAATCAAAATAAATAAACTACACATATTAAATATTATATGCATGCCAAGATTAAATTCCAAGAAGATGCAAAGATGAAACAAGAGGAGTGGTGCCCAATATTTATTGCAAGAGAAATGGAAACTTTCAAGGTAGAATAAATTGATGAATATGATGAAAACAATTCATTCAATGATAAATTTTTATATACCATGGGAAATAATTAGTAAAGAATGTTTGCACTCAATTGATTATAGAATATATTGTTATTTTTGTTCCAACTCAGAAAGAGACATGCAACATACTTCTCTCTAATTTGGAACCTATATTTGACATAAATGCCTTCAAATCCATTCCAAAATACATTGAATAAGTTCAATATTTCTCAAGAATTCTCATAGAACACTGTATAACTTTCAATGGTTCCATTTCAAAACCTGAAGACACTGTTGACCTATTAATTCATGATCATTTTGGTATGCATGGTAATTATAAATTCATCTTCATTTCACCTACTTGGTCACTATTGTTATATGTTTTTGGGTCTCATAAGTCAAATATATTGTTTTGTATAGTCTTTTTCTTTCTTTTGCTCCCTATAAATAATTCTATTTTACCTATTTTAGCTTGCTTTTCTTTCCCATATTTTTTTGGTGTGCGTTTTTTGTTTTTAAATAAATGTAGAAGTATATTTTTTGTTCATTCCTCTCCATTTGTTAGTATTTTTACCTACACATGTTTATAGCTTTGTTCTCTAAATAGAAACTATCAATGGACAATCACATGATTTGCAAAGATGTCAATATACTCATTACTTTAGTGTGGATGAAAGGATAACATTTTAAGGGAATGTAAAATTGTTGTTTGATACTTTAGTATTCGCATTTATGTTTCCTCCAACATATTATTTGAATCCAAATGATAAGGATATCTCTGAACCCATTTCATTTCTATAGTGAAAATATTCTTCAATTATAGGAATGACATGCAAAAAAGAGCCTTGAAACATTAGAGTCAAGTGGGTCTCCAAAGCCAACATATTTAAAAATATATTTAGAATGTGGAATTTACAGTCATTAAAATTATGATATGAATGTTTTTTCCTCAAGCCATATAATGGATAGATTTTTCATGAGTCTCTTCTAGTAAACATGCAAAGTATTTTAAATAGGCAATCTACCCTGGTAGGATGTGTTTATTTCTCATATGATTAAGTGATAAAAAAATTGGATGTAAGTTGGTCAGATCAGGATATACAATATTTTAAAAACAAGTGATTTGTATCAAAAATACATGTTCATTTCTCATACAATTTAGATGAAGTCATTGTCAGTTGTTCAGATCGAGATATGAATAAATTCTGAAGTAGGCAATTTAGCCCAATAGTGTGCATTCATTTATCATACGATTAAGATAGGATAACTAGCTATCAATTACTTGGATCAGGACATGCAAATGTATGTTACACATTATTTTTAGGAATATACAATAATAAGGCACTAGTCACCAAATATTCTAGAGTTCTCATGTATTTCACTAAGAAATACGGTCCCATATTCGAAGTCAATTATTGTCATGAAATTTTACATTTCACCACAACACCAAAAATTGGGATCCTAATATAAATTATAGGTGTTTTAATGATATGTATAGTAAAAAAAATTGGAATAAATAAATCAAATCCATTGCACAATGGACAAGGAAATTGTCACCTAAAAATTGAAACTCTGAAATCTTTCAATTCTAGCACTGTCATAATCATCCAGCTGAATAGGTGGATCTAAAAGAGGTGGATTTTTAGTTGTATCTAATTTTGGAAAGAAAGTGATTTGTATTAAATCATATATCACTTTGGAGATGATTATTTATACAAGAGAAGTTATTTATTGCATAGTTTCTGTGTAAGTTTATGTCATGGTGACTTGTTTGGCAGAAGCTTTTTGAAGACATTTTCATTATTCTTTTTAAGATTTTAGATTTTCGTGAGATTAGGATTAGGAATATTCTATATTTAGAATCAAATTCCAACAACTCTCCATAAGGTTAGATACATAAGCATGAAATTATTTATATAAATTTTTAAGGTGTACACAATTCATTATGAATAAATATTAGTGGGTCTCTTTCAAAAAATTGTTTCTCAATAAATTAGTTTATACATAGATCTAGTTGGCTTGTCTAAGCCTAAAAAATATTGAGGAACTTCAAATAATTTTAAATATGTTTTGATCCACTTATAAAACCTGGTTAAATTGACCACAAACTTCAAGAACTCATGTTAAAAAGTTTGAATTTGATTTCAAGGTTCTCTATCAATCCCAAACAAGTTGTCATTGACTTTATTAAGTCTTATTTACAATATTTGAATTTGAATGACTATTTTCACAAGATTTGAGTTTAATTTAGGGTTTAAATGGTGTAATTTTTAAAGTTTTAAATGACTTTCAAAGGCCTAGCTCAAGTTTTCAAAATGGTGGAATTTAAAAGTTCATTCTATAATGGTAAATAGCCTTCTAAAACCCACCTTATTATTCTAAATCTCATAATCTAAAGATTGTCTTTCAAACATGGTTTTCAATATGAACATGGATTCCAAATCCAATCTATATCAAACTAAATTACAATGACCTATCAAATGATGTTAGAAGGTTTTCACTCAAATCAACAGGTCAAGGGCATTGTTTAGGGTTCAAAGAATGATTTTCAGATATGCAACCTTTCAAAGTATGGTTTTCCATGTATAATTAATTTATAATGTGAAATGTATTTCAATAATGCTCACCTTAATTTTTTATAGCTCAATTTACAAATTTTAAGCAAGGCAAGGGTTTGAAAGGCATATTTTATAATTTAAATGTATCTCTCCAAACTCGATCAAGATTGACCAAGTGTCTATGAATTGTAACGATTATCAAATGATGTTGAGATGGGTTTCAAAAGCTCATCCAATTCAATAATTTGCTAACACATAGTTCACATCCACATGGATCAATATTAAACCATATTTTTCTTTTAAAATCTTAGAAAAATATCTTTGAATTTTTAAATAGGCCTACAATGAATTTGATGTGGTTTTAAACAAGTGGAAAATAGTTTTAACATATTAATCTAGGTCGACATGGCCTATATATCCATTCAATGATAGTTAAAGGTGCTCGATCCAATTTTAATGACAAAGTTGACATGCATGAATGTATCAAAAATGTTGAATTGATATCAAAGGTTATGTTGGGTTTATTTAGTTTTATTTATAAATTGAAGCATAACTCAAGGTTAACATATTATAACTTCATGAAAACACTATCATATGGCCTTCTTAAGCCCATTTTTTAGTTTTGGACTCCAAATGCACACTTTTAAATGTAAAATAAATTTTGAAAATCCACATGTAGATACACAAACTCTAAAGACCTTTTAAAATCAATTTTTAGTAATTTTTCAAGCCCATTTTGTTAAATTAGGTTCTAAGGACACATTCTACTATGTAAATGTCCCAAATTTCAAAACTAATCAACTATAGTTTTAGGTAGATTTATCAAGCCTCTTTTATAAAAACCATATATTTATAGTTCATTTTACAATGTAAAAGTAATGTCTAAAGCTCACAAACCACTGTTGTTAAAAACCTAGAGCTTAACATGCAATATGTCATCATTTTAGTAAATTACAATGATATGATAGGCTTTTCAATGTATTTATTTGAAAAAAATATCTAATTCAAAGATGGTAGCTAACTAGATAATGGGTGATATAACAACATATCTTAAGAGTGAGAAGCTATCAATATCTGAAACCAAACTAGCACCTCATGAAATGGAAAACTCATTAATTTCATTAAATATGGAACTATTAATGGGAACGTGAAAGAGGTGGACATTGACTGAAATAAGGTGAAATTTAGGTGTGAAAATACAATGTGCTATAAATTTTGATAGATCATTTAAATTGATTATTCCCACTTGTTTTTATCATGTTCAATATCTAAGACAATGGTGCCAAGTATGCAATGAATGTGTCTTATGGGAGATAGAGATTAAAGATAATGTGGCTTTGGTGGTAAGGGAAAAAACATTGAATGATTGTAGACATATCAAAATGATAAAGGAAAAAATTAATATCAATTTTCATTATCATAAACATAACAAAGATGGATCCAATTGCCCTGCCCATGCTTAGGGTAGATCTAGAGAACATTTCCTACAATTCTCCTTTATCCTCTGCCAACATTGAAAAGGCCACTTTGAATCCTAAAAAATCCTATGATGTAAAATGGAGTGTTTCATCTAAACACCATAATTAAAAAAAATAGAATTCAAGCAATGACATTACAATTTAGATTGGGTATCAAGAGACTTTAGCATCTAAAACACTTGAAATAGATCATCCATTTTGACGTAAGGAGATCACAACTAAATAATAGTCCAACAGCATTGAGAAAGAAAGAATAAATTAAATTAATGTCTACTTATGATCAAAATAATGTCAATGGGACTAAAAAAAATAATCATTAGTAATGATAACCAAGATCATAGTGATTAAGCACCTCAGGAAGAGTATGCAGATGAAAATGGATTAAGAAAGCAACAAAAATTTCCTAGAGCATTCAAAGAAATAATGTTGATGTTTTTTTAATAATCACTAAGTAAACCAAAGCTAAACATGTCTATAAAAAAATGTGTTGTTGTATAAAGGAGAAATCCTCTCACTTTAAGGCATTTTCCTAATCATCCAAATAAGGGAGTGTAAATCCAAATGTATGAAGGTTCCATAGTTAGTTGAATGTGACATAAGAAATATGAGCAACAAAACATTTGAAACCTTAAGAAATGAATAATTCATGGTAATATTTAACCTATGTATATGAAGTAAAGAAATGAAAACATTTAAAACTTTTTTATTCAATGTGGTGCTTGAGTTGGAGACATTGTTCATACAATAAGGGAATCTCCAATGAGGGAAGGCATGTTTGTTAGAGGTGGACAAAATTATTTTGGGGATTGTCACCTGAAGATGAAAATAAGGGATGTATATTCCATGAATATGTGTATATGTATTTTGAAACCATGAAATGTAAATCAAGATTCAAAACCCAAGAAATTCTTGTGAACAAGTGAGAAAAGACTTGTAGTGTATGTTAGAATGAAATTCTTGATGAAGAAATAAAACTCAAGAAAATAAGTGAGAGGATTCAAATCCAACTATAGTGGTTAAGCAGGATTCCTCTCAACAAAAATATTATCTTCTTCTTGATAACCATTGAAAGTCACTTTTTCTCCTTCCAACTTTATATTTCTCTGTTGCACTTTTGTAATAACTTTAAAAAGTCATATTTACTTTTTAAGTCATTTGGGGAAAAGTAATAGTAAAATAAACATGTTTTACCAATAAGGTGGTTATGTAGGTGATTACACCCTCATAAACTATAAATAATATGATTGTGATCATAAAAGGGTTCATAACTTCTTTTGCTCATAGTTCATGATGAAAGAATGGTTGTGTTTTGTACAAGTTCATTTTCAAAGAGTGTGGTGAATGTAAAGCAGACAAACTTTAATATGAATGTATTGATTCACAAATGTTTATTATTTATTATTTTTAATATTTGTTAAACAATTTAGGCATGAATAAATCTATCAAGATTTGTGTTTTCTAGATTACATGTAAAGTCTCTTGGTTTTGCAAACTTTGTGTTGGAAATCATAGAAAATAGACTTTATGATATATATAGATAATTTGGTTTGAATAAAGACTCTTAGATTTTGGATAATCATTCATGTTATTTTTCATGTGTTTTTATTCATAATACTGAAAAGAATATTCTAACCTAGACTCTTTGATACTAAACAAAACCCTACTTGAAAGGAGGAAATAGAAACTTTGTGTTCATTTCTAATAAGAAATATAGAGGAGTTCCATATAAATTTGTGTCTTGAAACCCCTTTGTAAATGCAATTCATTCATCCATTTTAAGGCTATATTCTTATTCTTTTGAATATATAGGTTTCCATCATTGAAATTTCTAACCCATTTTATTTAATCTGGGTCATCTAGGCATTTTTCCATGTAAAATTTACTAACGATTTCCCATTATTATATCTATTTATTTCCATTTTCTCTCCATTCTTATATTTCTCATTTCTCCCATTTTTATTTCCTTTTGTACTTTCTATTTAAAAGTACCAAAAACTCAAAAAAAACCCATCATGCAAGGGAGCTACCCCTCTCAAATGCTGAGGAAAATCATATTTAAACTCATGATTTCTCCAATGTTGTAATGTTTATTTTACATCCAATTGGGTGAGTCAAAAAAATAATCTAAGTAATATGATGTAAATCTTGGAAACAAAACCACTAAATTTTATTAATCTCAACAAGCATAAGTATTAATGTCACATATAAGGACAAGGGACATAAAATGTTTCAATAAATAAGGCAAAGGGACACATGCAAGAGGACATAAAAATGTTACAAACAAGGGAAATAATGGAAATCACATCAATAAAATCCCATGGGACACACATAATAGTCAAGCTTAAATTATCATATTATGTAAAATAGTAGCAACATCAATGGAGCATATAAATAAGAAACTAATATACATGATCCATATTTACCAATGTCACATCATATTATAATGGCAGATATATGTATCATTGTGTAATATTGAGGAAATATCAATGAATGTGTCAGAAATATAGGTACCTCAACATGGTATGAAGTTCATTTAAATATACAAATTTTAATAGTGAAACTCATGGAATAAGATGTCCATAGTATTGGCATGGCCACTAGGTAGAGGAGGGTCCAGCATTTCTATGTTCATGTGTAACTTGTATGTATTTCATAACACTCATATACCATTAAATGTGTTTATGAATGTAAATAATATTCCATTTAAAAAATTTGTGATAAATAACATATATAAATAGTGTAATCTATCAATCATGTCATGTTCAGGTCCTGCTTTTGGATTTTTTGAATATTTGAGTGTTTTTGTATTTTTTCATTATTTGAGTGCTTTTTTATTTTTTAATTATTTAAGTGTTTTTATATTTTTTAAATATTTGGGATTATAAAATTTAAATAATTATCCTATCAATGGAATATTGTGGGAAGTGCTTGCATTGAGTTGTGGAAGCATCACATATCATGGATTAGAAGTACCAACTATGGATGGGTCGAGATCTAATCAGGAGTCATGTGGGGTTTTATGTCTATTATGATAACTGCTTATAGAGCTCAGAGTATGATGAGTAACTCTAGATGGTCGAGGATTATATGGTGTCCACCATATAGGAGCATGTATTACTACATGTGTTCAGTATGGAAAATTTTGACCTATTTTTAGTGATAATTGAGTAGGTATTATATGAGATAATGGCCTCTATGGCCTTAGAGTAACTCAATAATGCAATGAATGTTAAATGGTTGGATATATAGATGCATCCTATACATGTGTGACAATAAACTTTGTATGTTGATCTTGAATATGTGTAGATTGTATCTAAATAATGATCCTAAATAGGTGTATCAACCCTCTCCAAATAGTGATCATGATTTTATGTATCAGCCATCTTTTAATAATGATCCAAAATAGGTGTATCAACCATCTCTAAATAATGATCTTGAATAAGTGTATCAACCATATCTGATTAATGATCCTAAATAGATGTATCAACAAATCATGGTGGTGGTGGTGGTGGTGGAGAAGGAAATATCATTAGTTGTGGAGGATATTCATACCATACACCTAGAACTATGAATAATTTGTTGTAGTGTATGTACATTAGGAATCATTTCATTGTAGAGGTAAATACACAAAATCTTTGCAGCTAAGGGCATCATAATAACATGTCAAATACCCCATTACTTTGTATAACTAGGAATGGTGTGGCTAATATGCTTGAGCTCACTTGAAGAGGTAATACTATGCATCCCAAGGTATTATACTTCTATTTGTATAATCCCTTAACTAATATTTAGGTTTCTTATAGGTCTTGTCATGTATACCCAAGGGAGTAGAGAAGTGTCATCATAAATATATTCTCACTTGATCCATTTTCAATCATAACACTATCTATGGTTTGTTCATAAATGTAGGTTCATATGAATAGTACATGAAAATATGAATTGCCATTAAGAATCTCATTATCATTGAATGTGATCATGCAACATTTTTGTGGAATATTTCTATGTGTACCAAAGATAGTATGTAGTGGACGATCATATGTTGTCGATGGAGGATGCATGTTATATGCATAATGTACCTATGAAGTATATTATTTTTTGTTTCGTTTTTAGGAAAATGATCACTGAAGGCCCTTAAGTTTCTATTTTCATTTTTTTGTGGTCTATATTCCTTTTTATGAGTTCCCAAATCAATAATGTTTTCATCTATAATATCATGTGTCTTATGCTTTATCTTGAAACATATGTTTATTTAATAATTATGATAATCACAATATCCATTTTCTTCATCATTACTTGGTATAGGCCTATTTGGATCAAGATATTATGGAGGAAATAATGTTATAAGGTTACACACAAGTAACTTAATGAGTAGCTAATGAGGAGGTGATGGTAATCATGAAAACTACCTCTTTGGGGTAACTTTAAATTGTAACTAGTTTGTAGGTTGTGACACTACATTGACTATAATCTTTGCCTCATTCTATTTATTATTTGGTTTGACCTTATAATTTGGTTTTATTTGAAACTTAATTATTGAGGTATTTGTATGAGTTGATGTATACATAAGTTTTTTAAAATAAGTAGTTTGACTTTTTTATCCCTCATTGTATGGCATAGCTCATCAAATGATTTGAATCTCTTGAATATAATTGACTCATGTAAATGTGCTAAAAAAAAATATTTTAATATGTATTGTAATTCATTTTTATCCATAACATTGGTCATCTTGGCTTCTATCATCTTGTATCAAAGTGCATAATCATTGATTGGTTCATTGGGCATTTGATTGAGCTTAGCAATTTGTGTGTAGGATAACTTCTCATGAATTTTGATGGAAAAATATGCTATGAATTGTTCATCCAAGGGTTTTAATTCTATTAAAAATAATAGAGGGATATAATATAAAAATCACATTGCATAATCCTTAATACTTTGGAAATAACTTGGTCAATAAGGTTTCATTGTATGCATAGTCCAAACATGTTACATGGAATGATCTAAGATGTTTATTGGGATCAACTTTACTTTCATATAAAAGATTTTTGTAGCTATGAATCATGTTGTTAAAATATAGGCTACTATCTTAGGGGATAATGGGTTATAGATAAAAGCATGTGAATCTATAGAATGACTAGCTCTTGATGCACCTTGCTTTACCTGTAACACCTTGGCATACAAAGTTGTAACAGTCTACTCAAGGGAATTTTCATTAGGAAATTTTATTAATGGAACATGTTTAGTCATTATGGGAGGGGTAAATCTTTTCCACATCAAAATAGATACCTTAATATACTGAAGGCCTCATTTTTCCACCAAATATTGGGTGGATGTTACATAGGTCACTAGAGGTGTAAGTATAGGAATAGTATTGGTTTTAATGGTTTGAATTCTTGATGTAGAAGCTTGGACCAATTTTTTATACTCATTTATTACTATATATAATATTTCATCAATCTGATGTATATTCATGTTGTTATTTAGTGAAATATTTATCATCCATGGCATCTTTTTTATCATTAGTAGGTGTATCATCATTATCAATATTCATGATAATTTCATCTATAAGTTGGGCATGATATGATGTATAACCCATAGTATACATGCCATTTGGAATCTAGTAGTAATAATAGGCATCTCAAATTGGATATTTCAACAATAGGATTGGAGGAAGGCTTGGTATTTTTCATTGGTAACTTTAGCCTTATTAATGAATTTAGATTTGATCTTTGTTTCCCATTTTCTTACATAATTGATTCAAATAAGAGACACTATCCATGTACAAAAATTTGAAAATAGGACCTTCATTGCTTTTGTTAACCAATAATGTTTCAACATGGTCATGATTAGTGTGTATTATTATGGACAAGTCAGACATTAGGGCTGAAAATAAAACTCTAAGGCTAATATATGAAACCCTATAAAGATGAAACCATAATGAAGATCTATGGATAAATGTGAACATATATTTTAGGGATAGAAATAAAAAATTGTGTCAATGAAACCCTAAGATAAAAAAATTAAGACAATTTTTTATGTAAGGAGAACAAAAATGAAATTTGAAACCCTAGGACAAAAAATCTAAAACCTTATAAGGATGAAACCCTAAGGAAAACCTAGATTTTTTCATTATATGATATGTGTAGGCTCACCAATATATTTTACCCTAATTTTTATTAAGATTTTGAGCTTAATGTAATTAAGATATAAATTTTTAATGTAATTTAGATATTAAGATATGCAATTCAAGCATACATCTAAATATAAAAGACTCTAATTGATTTTTATAATTTGACAAATGGTATATGTTAAATATAGTAGGTATAATAAAGGGATGAATACTTAGATTTGTTGGGTAACTTTATTATTATCATTGTACTATGGAGGTGATAATCAGTTAGAATCAAGCCTTTGGTTATTTTAGTTTTGTAATTGATTCATTCTCTATGTTAGGTCCATCCCACCGATCTAGGTAAGTATTTTCAATCGATACTAACTTCTTAGTTGATACTAACCTATGCATAAGTGGGGCACAATGACTGTAAGTTCACCTGTGCTTATATTTGTTTGCTTTATGTTTATGATCCCAAACTTTGATGATGGTCTTAACTCCAAAAATATATATTATTTATCTTTAAATACTAAGTGTGCTTATGAGGGATATGAACCTACAAAAAGGGGAAAGTGTAATGGGTTGAGCTAACCCTAATGACCCTAGTTTGATGATTGACTATTTCCTATGCATTCAATAATCCAATGAGGTAAATAAATCCACACATAGGTCTCCCACCTAGTGTGACTTTATAATTTTGCTCTTTTACTATATGTATGTAGCTAATGATTCATCTTTGATATTTGACTTAGATTTAGAGAAATTTAGGCTTGGTTTGTGACTACTCCTAGTGATATATTTAAAATTTGGGAAGAATAGGGAAAATTTTATCAATGTGTAATATGATATAGATGTATATCAGATAAGTGTCAAGTCCCTTTTGAATGAGACTTTGATTTGTTTATATATGAGTCTAATTGGGTAATTTTTCATGCCACTAACACACTATGTGAATGCACTGACCCTAATAAGAGGTTCAATTTTATAAAATAGTTATTTCTTAGAGTGGGTCCATATTGACCAAATCAGCGTAATATCAACTAGAGATATTAACTAAATCTGGTGGAATAGACTTATGTATAGGTGGACTAAACTAAGATTCTATAGATGTTTATGAAGAATATTTAGTAATTTTAAAAGAAACAGTAGGATTCATTAGGCATTTAACAATATAACAAAATGGTTGACTCAAGATAATATGCAAGTGTGAGAGAATTTCAAATTAGGACCTTGTTTGTGTCCTCAAGTCATGCATGTTAAATGTGTGTCTAGCTTGTCATTTTCAAGTAATTAATACCATATTTTAATATCTCTAGGTTCTTACTCGTGAAGCCTAATGGCAGCTAAAAAGTATAGATGTTTGGTTACAATTGGGAGATGATAATTCCAAAATTTTCCATAATTTTATAAATCACAAGAGAAACATTAATACCATTTGGGATATTCAAAGATGTGAAAAGAGTAATTCCATGACTTTTAATGACATTGTAGATTTGGGGGTAAGGCATTTCAAGTCTTTGTTTTTTAATCTAGGAAGGAAAAATTTAGTTGAGATTATGAAGTTAACTATTTATTAATTTTGTTTTCTAAATAATAAAATAAATGAGATTATATTTGAGTAATTTTTTAATGAATAACTTAAATTGGTTCTTCTACCTTTAAAAATAACTAGAGCCCTAACCCTAATGGTTAGAATCTAGAATTGTTTTTAGGTTTATAGGATTTTTTAGAGAAGGATTTGTTGAGGGTGGTAAAATAAGTAAAATCTAGTGGAATTATCTAATGGATATAAACTCAACTTTAATTTCCTTCATCCCTAATAAGGGTGATCATAATACATTTTATGACTTTAGACCAATCACGGTTTGTAACTATCTTTATAAAATCGATGTAAAAATCATATTATCAAAATCAATTATATTTCCACCAAAAATTTTAGTTTTGTTTATGGGAGATAGATACATGATGTTTTTTTGGTCTTCAATGCATTAAATAAAATACAAAACCTAAAATTGTCATCAAATGGGATTTATCCAAATATTATGACAAAGTTAACATGATGTGCTTGAGAATGTTGTTTCTTCATATTTTATTCAATTTAAAAGTTTTCAATTGGATTGTGGGAAGTGTCATATTAGTTTCATTTTTTGTTCTTATAAATGGATCTACCTTTATTTTTTTTACTCTTACAAGAGGGTTTAGATAGGGTTGTCCATTGTCTCCCATTCTTTTTATTCGATTTGTATTGGGATTAAGTAAGACATTCAGGGTATAAATAATAATTATGGTCAATAAGGGGATCAAGGTGGGAAGTTATTTATCTTTAACCCATATTTTATTTATTGATTATGTGTTTTTATTTTATGATGGGACTCTTAGATATGTGGGAAAAAATTAATGATATTTTGGAGATGTATGGCATAGCAAGTAGTATGGATGTTAATTTATATAAACCTACGTTATCTTATAATGGTTTGGAGGATGAGGTAGAAAGACAAATTATATATGCACTTCCTTGTTCCAAGATTAACATACAAGCTAAATATTTGGGGTTCTTGCTAAAACCAAATGATTATAACATTAGGGATTGGGATTGGCTAATTGATAAAATTGATAAAAGGATATCTATGTGGTATGATAGGTGGCTATAAATAGGAGGTAGACTGACTCTTTTGAAATCAGTATTGGAGCCTATCCTTGTATATTAGCATGACTTAGATTACATACATGTGGGGGGTTTTGGATAAAATTATAAAAAGGTGCTCAAAATTCCTTTGGACATGTAAAAGGAAAAAAAATGGAATGGTTGGGGTTAAGTGGAATTTTCTAGCAAAACCAAAATGACGATAAGGATGGAGCTTGAAGAAAATTCACCATTTTGGAAAAGCTTTAGCTACTTGGATTTTTTTGGTGTTTAATATCACAAGACAACTTAAGGAAGAAGGTGATAATGAATAAATATATAGATGCCCTTGTGATGGTGGATTGGATCAAGAAATATGATAAGCATATTGGTAATGTGTCTATCATTTTGGAAAATAATTGTTTAATCTTCTCACTTATTAAAAATTGGTGTGCTTGGATAGTTGATAACAATGTGAATGTGAGATTAGGGGTAGATCCATGAGTGGGGATTATAAATAATTTTAAACTCCCTATTCATTTAATTACTTATTTATAGGATCATTTTTTTAATGTTTCACAAGTGGTAGACCAAGACTCCATTTCCAGTTGGCAACAAGGCTAGAATAAACCATGTCTTAAGCCTTTCAGGGCTAAATATTAAACTATGGAATGTTTACATTGGGGTATTAGTTAAAATCCATGTTAGGATTAGTGTGTAGGAGGAGGGTAAAAAGGAATTTTTTTTTTTTTTTTTTTTTTTTGAGATTAAACTACAAAGTTTGATATAAATCCATGTTTTTTTTGAAGAAGATGAGGTGTTTACTTGATGGTGGTTATATAAATAGAAGGAGAGAACACCAATGAAAATAAAAAAAATTGTTTGGTTCACTCTTTATAATCTATTTTTAACTTGTGATGCATTATTAATGAGGGGATTACAAGACCTAAGGAGATGTACCCTATGCAAAAAGGAGTTAGAAAATATCAATCATCTTTCATCAATTATGTGTATATGAAGGCAATGTATCTGAAGATAATAATGTTGACAAGGAGCTCAAGTACTTGGCAAGGTATAAATTTGGATGCATGCTTAAATTTTTAGTTTGACAAAAAATATTTGACAGTCTTTTAGAGCTCTTCCTTTTGTAATGGCTTGGTAATAAGATTAGCTATAAATGGTGACATTTTTTTCAACTCCCTTTCTCCATATTTTTAGGTGGAAATTCATATTTGGTCTGTGTTTGAATGTATTAATAATATCATCATTCTAAAATATCAAGACATATGTCAGAGGTAAATGCTTATAAAACATCTCCTTAGGTTTTTTCAATGGGGCAAGTTAAGGTATGCCTAAAAATTGTGGGATAAGAGGAATATTCATAATAGGTTTGGACCCAAGCCTAAACAACTCTGTTGAACTTTTAGCATTGAATTATTTGTTAAAATTTTCCCTGGATAATAATGTGGTTGATCTACAAGTGTTAGGGAATTCAATGTTGGTTGTTAATTAGATGAATTAATTTTAAATAATGGAAAATTTTACCCTTCATCCACTCCTAGAAAAATTAAATCTACTTCTTAAGGCATTCACCATTATCTCATATAAGCATGTATATCAAGAACTAAACACATCTTTATGGTCTTTCAAATGAATATGTTTTTATGGATTGAGTGAGGTGGGTTAATTTAGAAACTAAAGATGGGATGATAGCTCTAGATCTCACATGCAAAATTTATGATCCATAAATGTTTCTATGAAAATGACTTATTATGGTTATGAATCTATCTTTGGGATTAAAAAATTATTTATTTGTTTATTTTTAGTTGGTATATTGTTTGGTTAGGGTAGATTGATGGATATTTATGGTTTTAACCCTTTGGGGTTATATTTTTAAATGTTATATGTGATTTATTTCACTTTGGAATTGAAGTTTCATTTTCTTAAGAATATTTTTGTTGTAAAACTTTGTCTAGTTCTTTGTATTAATGACAAAATTTAAATCAAGAGGCAGTTTCTAATGGAACTTTGATAATTTATGTCAAATTATATTGTAAATTATCTAGCAAAATATTTTAATTAATATATTATGGTTTGTAAAATTAAATAGTTTATCCACAAAAGGGTACATTATTTCATGTCTCTCTTAACCAAAAATATGTATTTTTGTATATGGGTGCATTTTCAATAGTTATTAACACCCGCAAAAAAAAATTAATAAGATAGGATTCCTATTCTCAATAAAAAATACAAGTATTAAGAAAATAATGTCTAAAACCATCAAGCACTTCATGTAGTGATCTCTAGTCCATAGGATGAGCCAAGTTTTAGAAGAGGTTGGAGGACCAACAAAGGATGGTGTTTAATTATTGGTCTTGACTCATTATCTTAAAGATTGGTATATTGATTTCACAACAATATAGATCTAAAATTAAAATATGGTGATCATCATGAAGGTGACAATGAAGATCATTCTTTTATAGTATATGATAAGGTATAATAAGGACCGAGTCTTACTCCTATTATTTTTAGTTATTTGTTGAACCTAGTTCCAATCAAAGGAGTAGTTGAGGTGAGTCTCGATCCGACCTAAAGATAAAAAATGTGAATTATACTCCCACTATTGGCATATTTATAATGAGTATTTAGGCTTGTCTTCATTTGTGCACAATTATTATTTGTTGTGAAAAATTATGTATTTCCTTATTCACACATATTTGTATGTATAATCTTATATGTGTGTCTAAGTTCATAATTTTTCTCTTGATGGTTTGGAAAATATATTCTCATCCATCAAATATTTTTTATCACCTTGGACTATGGACATGTGCCAATCCTCACATTTATTTGTTGTTTCTCAATGAATGTTAGGTGTTCATCATTCATCATTTGTTAGTAAATGGAGTGAGGTTCTATTTTTAAGTATGATGGTTTGCGATTGTGTTATAATTCACATAAGATGTTGATTATCTCCTTGTATTTAAACTAAATGTGATTAAGGTGGGAGTGTTGATAATTTATTTATTACATTACAGTTAGTACAGGTTCAGTTATGTGTGTGTGTGTGTGTGTGTGTGTGAGTGAGTGTGTGTGTGTGTGTGTGTGTGTGTGTGTGTGTGTGTGTGTGTGTGTGTGTGTGTGTGTGTGTGTGTGTGTGTGTGTGTGTGTGTGTGTGTGTGTGTGTGTGTGTGTGTGTGTGTGTGTGTGTGTGTGTGTGTGTGTGTGTGTGTGTGATTTAGGTTTTTTAATTTTATTTATTAAAAGTTTGTATGTCCTAGGAATTTATTGTGTAGAATAAATAAGAAGAGTAAAGAGAATATTGTATTAGATTATATCATTTCATAAGTTATAGGACATATGTTTTTGTACAAATTATTCATTCAAGCTATGATTAAAATAATAAAGTGTGTCCAGTATTAAATTTTGTGTATTTTCTGTTTTTCATACTCTGACCAAATTCTCAATTATAATTGTGTTTTCCAAGGCAAGGGCCATTTATTTGGAACACCTAGGAAAAGTATTTCAATTTTGAAAAGAGTATGACATTTCTACCCCAATAAAACTATCGTTAGAGTGACTTAAGGTAATTTATTTGAGAATTTAATCTCTAAATAAGGTATATCTATTGACCCTAATAAATTTAATTGCATTTTAAAATTTCCATATATAAATAAAAGTAAGAAACTTTATCTATGGTTTTATAGAGATGGTAAAGCTTCAAATGAAATTCTGAAGGAGGGTGATAAATTGGAATAGAGAAATAAAAATAATCAAGCTTTAAAAGATATCAATTAATTAAATATTATTTTTTCTATGTTTAGTATCTCAAACTACTCAAATGATTCTATTATCATGATGTTCGTCCAGAGGTATGAGATAAAATATGGAAGGCTCATTTCCTTCATAAGGGCCAAACTAAAATAAATAAAGTTAAAACTAAATTCTATAGATTAAAATATATGCTATAATTTGTGACACTATCATGAACACATTTTTTTACCATACATAACTAGATAATAAAAGAATGACATGAGTTTCATTGATATAATAAGATAACATGAAAAAAAGCCAACAAAGATAAACAAAGGGATGAGAGTATTCCAAATTATTGTTGAAGGTAACTCCATTAATAAGTTTGAGATGAATCACTTTGGAATTCATGTAGATGTCTACTGTCAAGTGGAGGAGTTTAATGAAAATGTATATTCTTACTATAATGACATAGTTTATTGTCTTACAAAATGAAATTGTCTCTATCACATTAATTATACTAAGAGGAGAGCCTTTTGGTTAAATGTTGTCATTATATACTAAGAAGGCATCTTGTATAGGAAAAAAACTATGATGGTTTTTAACTTCAATGCCTAAATAAATAATAAGCTCAACAAGTAATGAAATAATTATATGGAGGATTAAGTAGTGAACACTCCTCAACAGATATTATAACCCATAAAATATTTAGGGTAATATATTATTGGACTGTAGTCTTAAAATACACTTATTAACATGTGAAATTTTTTTATGAATGTTATCTACACAAAAAGACAAAATAATGCAACCATGTTGTTTCACTTAATAATGTTGTTTTGTGAATGTTATCAAAAGGACTATAAAAAAGAACCCAAGAACTTGACACATTCTTGAAATATGCATTATGATAAAATATAAGACCATAATCAAGGATGCCTTTGAAACATCTCCTTTTCAATTATTTTGTGGGAAAAAACCCCTTTTCCCTCCTAACTTAATGATTCCCACTTATCAATTTATCCAAGAGTATATAGAGGAAATTTATGTAGTAAAGATGAGCTTTTAAAAAAAATCCTTATCAATTAAATATTTTTTTTCTAAATTTATGAGGAACTAATTGGTAAATTAATTGTTTTGAATTAGGTAAACCCACCTTTGACTAGTGTGGAAACTAGTCTAGGGCACATCAGGAGGCCCAAGTCTTTGAGAGAATACAATAATTACAAATAAAGGGTATAATGACCTAGACAAAAGAAACTCAAAAAAAGCAATGAGCAAACCAAGAAACAAAGAAAATGGAACAAATCAAAAAAATGAAGAAAAGAACCAAATGAAGTATAGACCTAAAATGCTCCCTAATACCTACTAAGGCCCTTTACCATATTTTCCCTAGGTCCTAGACCTAGGACTCTCTTTACTAGTAGAATTTGGTCCCCTGCCACCAAAAGGGGAGAAAGTGATTTTAGGAGTCAAGAAATGGGGAGCTTGAGAATCCATCATTCCCCTAGGGGGCTAACACATGTGGTTCAACAAGATCTTCCTTTTTTATTGGGAGTAATGTCAAAAATAGGAAATTAGCCATCCTTGACTCCCAACTCAGATTTTGGGAAGATATCCCATCATATTTCTTTTAGTTCTTTCCCAATCAAATGAATCTTTGTGGCTTTAGTTTTGAGGCTCA
Organism: Torreya grandis; assembly: GCA_037957365.1. NCBI lineage: Eukaryota > Viridiplantae > Streptophyta > Pinopsida > Cupressales > Taxaceae > Torreya > Torreya grandis. The sequence goes on from JARHVA010000102.1 coordinate 7,037,374, forward strand.
ACTCAAGTGAACATAGTTTGTCCTTGGGTGAGTTATTCTCAAGCTAAGTGTGGTCATCATGAACAAATTCCACTTATGGGCCCTCATCAAGGATAGAGATATCCTGACATAGGACCTCTAGAAAGCTAGGATCAGATAAGATAACAAGGGGCTTGTCCTTCTTCAGGGACCCAACTAGCTCCTTCATTAACTCCACTGAAACTTCTAGGTCCAGAACCAAATTTTTTTTAGACCTATCTATTTTAGTCATTTTAGTCCCTATAAAAAAAAATTCACCTAGACCCCTTTGTTCCTTTTCTTTTGCATCATTTTTTATACTGGGGTTAGTTACAACTCTTTATTCCTATTTGGAGGAGCAAACTTAAATAGTAGAAAGATTAGAGATTGATGCACCATATGGACTTTGTTATTACCTTTCAAATCCACCACTAAGTCCTCAAGGGAGTGTAATAAGTAAAAGGGGAGGCTAAATTTGTAACACTCCTTAAAGTGATTTAGAAGCATGAATTGATGAAATCTTACTAGGCTAAACTTAGAATCAAGAGTGAGATAAATCACCACCTACCTGCAGACTTTTGGCCATACCTCAAGGAGGTCAAGTCGTCTAAAAATTTTTGTTACTTCCTTTGTTTTTTCCATGGAATTAAAGAACTTAGAAATCCATTCTTCTTTCATAATCTTATCCTTGTAGAATTTTAGGTCATGCATAAGTAATCTAGTGACTTCAAAAATGGACTCCTTGATAACTTTGATCCTCATTCCCCTATCGAAGTTGTTGCCAGAATCTGGATAATGCGAGTGAAATAGAGACGTGATCACATGAGATGAAGCAAATGCACACCACATAGATGCTAAAGCAATTTGAAAATAACACAAGAAGATAAATTGCACAAGACAAATTGGAGAAAACCAAAATCTGATTAACATGAGATGGCCAAAGTGAGGAATACATATAGGAGAGTACGTAAGTAACTCCTCCACAAAAGGTGGACAAGGCACCCCAAGAATAGACTGTAACTCCTCCATGAAAGGTGGTGACAAGGTGCTAAGAGTAGAGAAGTAACTCCCATCAAGGGAGTTAATTATGACATTCTTATGACACCTATGACACATCTATGACACACACCTCCACATAAGCTAGCCTATCCCACAAATGTAGGAAAACTCCATGTAAGCACAAGAAATACAATTTCCCTAATTAAAAAATAGGGAAAAATAAAAACCTACACTAATACCCCCCCATAAGCGCAACTTACGTGGGCAGTGTGGAAATATAAAATGAGTCCCGGCAACTAGGCTTGATGAGGTATCCATGTACAAATGCAATCTCTTGTAAGATAGAGAAAAGGAGAAAACCCGTAGGAAAAAACTCCCCCCAAAAGAGAGACATAAAAGAAAGAAGAGGCTAGTGGGCCCCCCTGAAGATGATGATACTGCATATGTAGACCACACCCCAAGAAGAGCTCGTAGATGAATGAACTTGCTCTCAGTGAAAGGTTTGGTGAAGATGTCTGCAACCTACTCCAAAGACTGGAAAAATATCAAGTCAATGACCTAACTATGAATAAGCTCCTGAATGAAATGCATGTGAATCTCTATGTGCTTGGTCCACTTGTGGAGAGCGTGTGAGTCTTCAAAAGCTTGGCACAGAGTTGCAAAAGCTTGGCGTGGACTGAATGAGTGTTGTGCTTGGACTATTGTTGAGTGCAGCTCCTCCCTCTGCTCCTTGCACAACAATGGCACCCAAGAACAAAAAAAAAACTAGCACCTAAAGTGAAGATAGCCAAGACACCCAAAGGCCAAGGATCCCAAGGAAACTATACCAGAAATGATATTGAAAGATTTTTTTATTTTAGATCAGATCTAGAAATAAAAAAATAAAGAGAACTCCACTCCTCTTGATTTCAAAATAAACTAAAAGCATAACCAGACACATGATTACCAAGTTTGCTCTGATACCATATCAGAGTTGTTGCAAGAATCTGGATAATGCAAGTGCAATGGAGACGTGATCACACGAGATGAAGCAAGTGCACACCACATAGATGCTAAAGCAATTTGAAAATAACACAAGAAGATAAATTGCACAAGACAAAATGGAAAAAACTAAAATTTGATTAACATGAGATGGCCAAAGTGAGGAATACATATAGGAGAGTACGTAAGTAACTCTTCCACAAAAGGTGGACAAAGCACCCCAAGAATAGACTGTAACTCCTCCATGAAAGGTGGTGACAAGGTGCTAAGAGTAGAGAAGTAACTCCCATCGAGTTACTTATGACACCTATGACACATCTATGACACACACCTCCACATAAGCTAGCCTATCCCACAAATGTAGGAAAACTCCATGTAAGCACAAGAAATACAATTTCCCTAATTAAAAAATGGGAAAAATAAAAACATACATTAATATCCCCTCATCATCATAGGCCTTTATTTTTAGGCATCCATACATTATTTGGATAAGTTAGAATCATGTCCAATAATTCATAGCATAAATTGTGTGAGCCCACCCTTCTCTAGAATACCCCAGACAATAGGGTTTTTTTTTTTAATAACAGAGCTAGACATAGGTTCCACCCTGGTTATCCCTCATTTTAGCATTTATCCCTCAAGGGATTCATACTCAGAATCCATCTCTTTGTATTTCACTATTAAAAAATACTCCATGGAAGCATTAAAGTCAAAATGGAAGAAAATAAACTCTTGGTAGTAATAACTAAGTGAGGGAACCTTAAATTAGAAAAAAGATAGAGCTAAGCACTTAAATCGAACAAGGGGAGGAGAGAAATAGATGGTAATAAAATAATTAATAATGGCATGAGTGGCCTTGGAGATGATGACCCAAAAATGGAAAAATATGAAAATAAGCAGGAAGGTAGTGAGCCAAGAGGAGAAGAACCAAATTATGAGAAGACATGGGGAACTGAACTGGTAATTACTCAGCATGAGGAAAGATAATAATGATAGGGAAATGGAAAATCAAGAAAAATTAAAAATAAAGTCATCACACTTGAGAAAGATATGCATCATAATTTCAACCTGATCTTTTTATAACAATGATTAAGATGGTGCCTAGAAAAAATGGTTAGTACATAAATCTAGCCATTATAAAATTTAAAAGATAGAGGACATGATAGGAAGGGAAAGTCAAAAAAAATTATAAGGGTGTAAGAGAAATAAGAGGTGAAACTCCAACCTCAAAATAAATTAAACTTGTAAAAAACATAGGACCAACTATCAAAAACTCGATCAATGAGCAAGATAATAGACCTTGGAAGAGCCAGCATTTAGAACTAGTCAGTTAGCCCCTATAAGGGTGCTTTGGGTTTTGTTGGAAATTCCCTCCATTTCTATTTGTAATTTCCTTTGAGATGATAGACTTCCCCTTTTTCTATTTTCAATGTCATAATTAATCTCCCCTTTTTATAATTTAGTTTTTTTATTGAACCAAGAGCTTGAAATAGAGGAATAATGACCCCATTCATCTTCTTTTTTAAATCCTATGTGTTTAGAGATTTAGCATCACTATGGAGCTTTCTAGTAAGCTATCTTATATTCAAGTAATGTCTTAAGAGAAATAAATGGATTAGTCTTGTCCCTAGGAGGAGAAATAGGCTCAAAACCAAACAACTCCTTAAGAGGGGGGTTCACCCATTTGAGAGTGTTGGTATTAGTCAAAGTTCACCTTACAAGGGATCAAGGGAGCCAAAAGAGTTGGTTTGATTTCAGGGTTAGTAGAATTAGGGTAAACCAAGAACTGGGAATTAGAATTGATTGTAACCATACCATCATGTTCATCAATCATAACCTTGGTAGAATCCACCTCAACCTAATCCTGAGATGAATAGAAGGGGTTAAAAGGCATTTTAGAGTCAAAAACTTTGCATTCCTTACTATCCTTACCATAATGGGAGTCCTTAAGAGGCAAAGGAATCCTTCTAATACAATACAAAGGTAAATAAATGAGATAATAAATTCCTAGGGTATGAAGGCAACAGCAAGGCATGCAATGTCCTTTGAAGCCATCAAACTAAAAAACTTTATCTCCATATTTTACCATTCCCCTTGAGAATGGTAGTCTTTGGGAGGGGTTTAATAGGAGAGATTAAAACCTTCACCTGAGCCTCCAAGAATCTCTTTTTTATGATGAGTGTTTGAATAGATGTAAATCAAAATCCCAACCGCCCTTCTAATGCTTAAAATAACATCCTAATCCCAGAAATCTAGAGGGAGTGTTAGTGTAGGATTTATTTTCTTTACATTTTCTTATATTTTTTCTACTTAGATATTCCATGCCATTTGGATTTCCTACATTTGTGTATAGTCTTGCTTAGGTGTGCAGTCATAGGAATTTCTATTGACCTGTCATATGTCATAGAAGTTATCTTGTGCCTCATTCATTGTGGGGGTTACTCTATTGATTGGCTATTCTTGGACCGAGGAGATATACTCTATATTCAGGCATCTTTTACTACCTTTCATGGAGGAGTTACATCCACTCCTATTTATACTTGTACTTCATATAGATTATCTATTCTGAATGTATTGAGTTGGAGTCATTAACTTTGTTATGTGCAAATTAGTCTTTGTTTATTCATAATTTATAGTTGTATGTGTTTGCCCAGATTTGGCCTTCATGCAAATCATGTCTCACATTAATTGCAGTGCACTTCTATGAATGAGAAGATCTATGGCATCCACAATATGATATCAGATCCATGTTGGTATTGCTAGTGTCTGGTTTATTACTATAATTAGTTTCGAATTCAAGATTAATTCTTTTTACAATAATTTTTATATGGTTTTGGTTATTATGGTATTGTTATTTGTTGGTTTGGTTGTGGTTATAGTTATTTTTTAGGATAAATCCATTTCCAAGTTTCCATGGAAGTTTCAATAACTCATTTGTAGTGTTTCTCAGCTCTGTGAAGGATCTCCATAGCCCTCCCAACATCCTACAGACTAGTAGCAAAATCAGACCACATTTTTTGCTCTCTAGTGGAAGTTTGGTGCCCCATAATCTTTGTTTTAGGCCTTAAATAGAGTATAAAGGCATCTTAACTAGTTTCAGACCCTTGGACAAAGTTTTTTTTGGTATCTACAAGTAGCTTCAGATCTATGGGAGGCATTTTGAAGGCTCTAATTGTAAAAACGTCCCTTCAGCCACATTTTTGTACTTGGTGTCATAAAAAACTATGTTTTTTCTATCTAAAAGTCTCTATTAGCTGCTCAAAACCTTCCTCAACATCCCAAGAATGTCCAGGTTCATCTTCAAACTTGTATTTCTCCTTTGACAGTATCCAAAATCAGGGAAACTGCCATCAAAAAAAGAAGCTAGGGTTTGGGTGCTTCTCTTTAGTGGGCCCACTTAAAATCCATCGTAATATTTCAAATTTGTATTTTTTGTTGTTTCTTTCTCATTTGATTTATCTTTGTATTCTAAGATCACACTTTATGATTTTATGAATTAAGTCATTTTTGAGAAATTAGCATTAAAGTCAATTTAGAGGTTTTTTAAGCCTTGTATCTCTATTTGATGAAGATGAAGGGTGAGGCTTGGATTGTTAGGAGGCAAATTACCCCTCAGGATCAAAACCTCTACATTCTACACTCTAATCTAGTTCCAATGATTGGTTGGAAGGTTAGGTACCTCCTTAGCATTAGGCATATTTTAATCATTTAGTGTAATTTTTTATTAAAAAGGGCTATTAATGGGAATTTATTTTGTTAATATAGTATAAATGGTAGCTCAAAATTGAGTATCATCTTTTTTTAAATTGTGCATTTTTCAATTCCCACGTAACTAGCCCATTTGCATTGTAAAATGTATTAAATTATAAAGTACTAAATTTGGGAGGGGACTGTGTGACCTAGTTTCAGGGGGTGTGTTGTGGTTTATGATTTTTCTCTACAATTATTTTATTTATACACATTTTATTTCTAAAATAAATAAATAAACAAATTAATCTTAATTCTACAATGGATCTTAGCATTGTTAATGCACTCACACCCTTCAACTACTAGGAATAAAAAAATAAGATTACAATGGTTCTTAGGAGTAAAGGGTTGTTTCACATAACTATGGGGGTAAAAAATTAGCCAATAGCTAATGAAAACAAGAGAAAATGGTTTAATAAATGTGATTAAGCCTTTGGGATATTATTTATTTTAGTGTCATTAGAACTCCTATTCACTTAGAGTTGGTCAAATCTCCCAAAGAAGTATGGGACACCCAAGAAAACTTATTTGAGAAAGTTGACACCATGAGGGGTCATGAGCTTGAGATTAAGATAATTAGTCTAATCCATAGAAAATTTGAAACATTAGAGGACTTATTCACCAAAATTAAATCACTTATATTACATTTAAAAGAGTGTGGAACCAAGAAGAAAGATGAGCAGTTAGTTCTTTATGTGCTTGCAAAATAAGGACTTGATTACTCTGTATTTGTCTCTACCTTTTATGCTACCAAGAGAGCCATAGGAGCCAACTGAAAAAATACATACTTAGATTTTTTCATTATATATTTGACTAAGGAATAGGATAAGTTGATCCAAATTGGAACCCTTAAGTCTTCCAAAACTTAAGCCCTCATTGCTGGGAATGGGAAACAAAAACCTTTAACAGTAAGGATAAGAAATAGAAGAGTAAGGATCCAAAGAAGAAGAAGTAATATAAAACCACTAAAAAAATAGGAAACCTAAGAGAGAGAAGTTTAAGTGCTCCTATTACAAGAGGAATGGGCACGATGAGCACAAGTGTGTGAAGAAATAGATAGACCACCTTACACATCTCATAGAGAAGAACAATATATGGGTCCCTGAGTTTGTCAAACATTTTTCATTAGTCTAAAACCTCCTTCTCTAAAGGGAAACCTAAGAGAGAGAAGTGTAAGTGCTCCTATTACAAGAGGAATGGGCACGATGAGCACAAGTGTGTGAAGAAATACATAGACCACCTTACACATCTCATAGAGAAGAATAGTATAGGGGTCCCTGAGTCTGTCAAACATTTTTCATTGGTCAAATAATCCTCTAAGGTAAAGGAAAAAAGGCAAGAGAAACCTAAGGGTAAAGCTTTAGTTGTAGTGGCTTCTACATCTACTTCATCCTAGGTTATAGACTATGATGCTTCACACCATATGGGTTCATCAAAGGTTCAATTTCTTGACTTAGAGCCCTATAGCATGTCCTCTATCACTTTGGGTGATGACATTCTAGTAGCAGTTATAGGGAGAGGGTATACTGAAGTTGAAGGTAGAATATTCACAAATGTTCTAAGTGTACTTTCAATATCATTTAATCTCCTTTTAGTGTATCAAATTACCCACATAGGGTAGGGAATGAGAGTCAATTTCACACAAGATTCTATTGAGATCAAAGAGCTACACAGTGACACTACAGTTACATTAGGGTGGACTAATCACCTTTCTAGGTTATATAGCTTCTCCTAGTTTTCTCTAGATGTTTCTTGTACCATATTGCTTATCTATTTAGATGGAGTTAATAAGCTATGGCATGAGCAATTTGGCCATCTTAAGTAGCTGAGTTAGTAGGACATGGTTACTAGCTTTCTTAGAGTTAAATTCTCTAATGGACTTTATGAGGGTTGTGCCCTTGGTAAACATCCTGAAGAGAAATTTGACAAAGGAAAATCTAGGAGAGTTTTAGTACCTCTTGAGTTGATTCACAGTGATTTCAAGGACCAGTTTTCCCATCCTTATTTTTACCAGGGTCAGATATGTCCTCACCTTCATTGATGACTTTTTAGATACACATGGGTCTACTTTATTAGACAAAATTCTAAAGTGTTTGATAATTTTATAGACTTTAAGGCTCTTGCTAAAAAGCAATATGAAAAGTGCATCAAAATCCTTCAGATAGAAAATGGAGAGGAGTACATCAACCATAGATTTGAGTAGTTTTGCACCACATAGGAGATTAATCTTCAACAAATAGTACCATACATTCCTCAATATAATGGTGTAGTAGAATGCAAGAAGCAGTCCTTAAAGGAGATGGTAAATTGTATGATTTAATCTAGATTGTTGGCTCCATAGTTCTAGGTAGAAGGCATCAATTGTGCATGCTACATTTAGAATTAGGTTCCTTAAAAATCTTTAGAGGGCATCACTCCTTTTTAAGCTTGACATAATAGGAAATTGGAGGTGAAACATTTTAGGATCTTTAGATCATCTAAAATGGTGTGCATTCCCAAAAAGAAATGCAAGGCTATGAAGATTCAATCCAAACCTTGCATCTTTGTCGGGTATAGATGAGGTCAAGGGTTATAGGCTTCTCCACCCTATGACTCATCAGTTATTCATCAAGAGAAGTATTAGGTTTCAAGAGAGTCCCACTAACTCTTTACTTGACACTTCTCCATCCACATTAGTTTCACTTAGTTTGAATGAGTATTCCAAGGATTCAGATTATTCATAGTAGGTTCCTAAGGTAGAGGTTTCTTATTCTAGTTTTGATAGTGAATTTAATAGTGAGTTTGGTAATGAGTAGAGTGATGGGGATTTGTCCTTATCCACTTCTAATCATGCATCAGAGGATTAATATTCAACACCTAAATTACTCATTTTAGGCCCTATTTGGGCTAGGAATACACTTTAGAGTGTAGGCACTTGGGGAGGGGATCCAAATGATGATAGATGTACTTGAGAGACTTTCAAAGTGGACCACATTCCTTCTTTGCTTTCATGACTAATCTACAAGCTTTCAGGGAGGCATTAGGTATAATTGAGTGGGACAGATCCATGGATGAGGAATATGATTCCTTGATTAGCAATCAACTTAGGATTTGACTTCACTTCCTTAGGGAAGGAATATGGTTCGATGTCATTGGATATATCAGACTAAGTATGTTATAGATGGTTTTGTTGATAAGTACAAGGCTATATTTATGGCCAAAGGTTTTTCATAGGTATCTAGCATTGACTACTTAGAGACCTTTGCACTAGTATCTAAGATGACTTTGATCAAACTTACACTTGTATTAGTTGTCATACATGGTTGGAGTGTGCATCAAATGACTGTGAAGAGTGCATTTATTCATGAAGACTTTGAGGAATAAATCTACATGGAGAAATCACCTAGGTTTATTTGTGATTCTTCTTTAGTGTGCAGACTTAGGAAATCTATTTATGGCCTCAAACAAGCCCCTTGAGCCTGGTATGCCAAAATGGATTCCTTCCTTTTTGCTTTAGGTTTCACCTGATGCCACTCAGACCCTAATGTGTACTTCTTGTGATAGAATGATTAATTATTAATATTAGTTTTATATGTTGATGACCTTTTGATCATCGAGACTTCTTTAGCTATCTCAGTAGTGAAGATAACTCTTCAGGATAGATTCACCATGATTGACTTGGGCTTACTACACTACTTCCTTAGCATTGAGATCACTCAGACCAATTTAGATATTTCACATACACAACCCAAGTACTCTCTTGATCTATTAGCATGGTTTCACATGGCTAACTATAAGCCATATTTTACTCCATTATTATTTGGATTCAAGCTTGAGGTTGACTATTTCACTTCATTGGTCGATGCTACCTTGTATCGATAATTCATTAGTAGCCTTATCTACTTGAATCACACCAGACCTAACATCTATTATGTTGTTGGTATTGTTTTGAGATTCATGTAGGAGCCCCATGAGTTGCACTAAAAATAATCTAAGAGGATCTTGAACTACATTCAAGGTTCACACAGGTATAGGATATACTATAGGGTTGGTTTAGATTTTAACTTGGTCAGCTACATAAACTCAAATTGGGCTAACAACATTGAGTGTCATAAGTCCACTTTAGGTTACAGTTTCTCTCTAGGTTTGGGGCTCAATTAATTTGTTGAGTAAGAATCAAAATTTTACTTCTCTATCTTCCATAGAAGTAAAATACAAGAGAGTTTTTAATATAGCATTGAGGTTATTTGGATTCAAGGGATTATTTTTGAGCTTAGTATCCAAATCAGGTGGCTTACAGTCATATTTTTTGACAACCAAATCACCATTCAAATCATCAAGAATCTGGTCCTTCATCAGAGGACCAAACACATCAATATTTGCATGCACTTCATTTGGGAGTTAATTTATGAATAGGACATCAACTTAGTATTTTTATAGTCTTCAAAGTAGGTTGTTGATATATTTACCAAACCCTTCACTAAGAGCAAGTTCATTCATCTAGAAGCTCTTATTGGGGTGTGGTCCACATTGATAGCTTCATCATCTTTAGAGGGCCTTCTAGCCTCTTCACTTCTACATTTCTCTCTTTTGGGGGGGAGTTTTTCGTACTAAGTTTTCTCTTCTCTATATATGAGGGATTACATTATACATGGGTACCTTTTGGGACCCATTTTTGTATCATCACCCACCTAAGTTGTGCTGGGGGGGGGGGGGGGGGGGGCGGGGGGGCGGGGGGCGAGGCGGGGTGGGCAGGGCGCGGGGTTGTGTTAGTGTAGGATTTATTTTCCTCAAATTTTCTTGTATTTTTCCTACTTGGATATTCCATGTCATTTAGATTTCCTACATTTTTAGATAGTCTTGCTTAAGTGTGCATTCATAGGAGTTTTTATTGACCTGTCATATGTCATAGTGGTTATCTTACACCTCACTCATTATGGGGGTTACTCTATTGACTAGTCACTCTTAGACAAGGGAGTTACACTCTATTTTGAGGCATCCTTGACCACCTTTCATGAAGGAGTTGCATCCACTCCTGTTTGTACTTATACTTCATACAATTTATCTATTCTAAATGTATTGAGTTAAAGCCATTAACTTTGTTATGTGCAAATTAGTCTTTATTTATTCATAATTTATAGTTTTATGTGTTTTCCTAGATTTGGCCTTCATGTAAATAATGTCTCCCATTAATTCTAGTGCACTTCTATGAACTAGTAGATCTGTGGCATCCCTGATAGGGAGCTCGAGGAGTGAAATCCATACCGAGAAGTCTTGGTAGTAACTAGAATTAAGGGAAATTCTTGGTCTCCATTTGTAAAGGGAGATAAATGAATTACCCAAAAATATTAAACCATCATGGATTATTTTGTTCATATATTCTCTACATGATAAGGTGATGAGAAAATTATCCCTTGTTAAATAAATAATCTCCATTACCTAACTCGGCCTCTAGTTTCTATTAACCCATTTCTTGGAATGATCTATGCCTAGTCTAAACCCATGACACTTGGCCATAATGGATAGATCCCAATGCCCTTATGTGTTTTCCACCATAAAATTTTGGACCTATAAATAGACTCCATCCTCTGAGATCGATAGATACAACAGTATTAATAGTCATTTGTTCCTTGTAATTAGTCTCACCTCAATGGGTAAATTAATTGTTATTATTTAACAAATTAGTATTTTATTATGTTAACCTAGATACATTATATGTATCTCTAGATAGTTATAAGATTTTTCCTTAAACATACAAGTATTATGAAGAATACCTTCAAAGAGACTAGGAAAACATAAAATTTGAGAGAGTTATTCTCACCCCACTATCCTTTCTTTTATTCTTGCTTTACTATTTGATTGTGTGGTAGTGTCACATCATGAACCGTTTACCTTACTTTTTTACATTCATCATTATGCCCTTTTGGATTGAGTAGGTATATTCAAATTTTCATTTTATTTCTCATCTTTACAATGATATTCATTTTTAAGGCTTGAGTAGCATCTCCAAAAACTAATAAGTATGATAGAATGATTCTATGTAGAATACAATATGAGCTTAGTGTAAAATACTCTTTAGTTGTGATATGGCCTTGAATTGGTTGCATTTATGGAATTAATAGTTATATTTTACATAGTTCATGAATCATATTTTATGAATATCTCTATATAGCTTTTGATAATGATTAGGTAATCGGTAAAAAAAATTATTTGATTACCATAATATTTATGCAACAACTTTATGACTGCTAATAGAAAAGACCTCAATGTAATTTAATGTTAACATTACAATAATTAATTTAGTTACCTTCATCAATAATATGTTATATTTATTAAAATATATATTAAAGAGCTTGACATTTAAGTTAATGTAAGAATTTTTTAACCCATTTAGTGATAAGAATGGTGGGGTGTGTGTATAGTAGTGATGTTTCCATGATCTTCAAAATAATTATTTAATAACTATGTTTCTCATATGTTCCATGTCAATATTATTTTATATTTAGATCATTTATAAAATATTAATGGTTGGCGTGCATAAAGGCAAGGGAAATAATATAGGTTTAATTACTATTTATAGTTTATACCAATTTGTCTCATATTTTAGTTTTAAACTATTGATAGATTAATTTGTTTTGGTTGTTAAAACTATTGACATTCATGGTTTAAAAGTATGAATATATTGAGGCTCTTGTTATGCACTACTAAAAATTAATTCCAAGAGACAATAGAGTATATTTATTCACATTTAGTTAGTTTTCCCATGCATATAAGTAGTAAAAAGAAAGTGAGTTGCTCTTATATAAGATAACTAATTTGATTAAGATGAATATGCATTTAGTAAACTAATAGAAATTATTTTGCTATAAATGCATAATATTAACTTTTAGTAAATTAAATAATCTGATTAAAATTAATATACATTTAGCAAGCTAATGGAAAAAAATTACTTATAAAAATATGAAAATAGTTTCTAGTAAGATAAATAATTTAATTAAGATAAATTTGTATACAATAAGTTAATTAATTTAATTAAGATTAATATGCATTTAGTAAGCTAATATAAATGATTTGGTTGTAAATACATTAAATTGGATTTTATTAATTTATTATTAGAATGTTTTAGTTTAATTTTATTATATAAGTAATAAAATTATAGAAGGTTTCCTAGCGATGTAGTTGGTTGGAATTCACAGCTCAGACTCCATGTCAGAAGACAAAATATCAGCTCAAAAAACAACATTAAAGAATAAGAAAAAGTAAATTTAGATTATAAACATTGCTCAAAACCACACTACATCAATAAACAACACTCGAAATCACATTACAAACTAGAATAGGACTAAGCATAGGTCACAACACCTGAAGGAGGAGGTAAAGGATCATCTCTAGTGGAAGATTAGTCCAAGTGGAAGGCTCTATCAAAGGAGGATTTGGTGCCACCCAACCATCCAAGGGGTCTAAATTCATATCTATCACCCATCCTTGAGTGGGTTGAGTCTACATAATAGTGTCAACAATAAAACCCCTTTAGGAAGGAGAAGTATCATATTTTTGATACAATGGCAGTGACCTCCATTCCCCATGTTGAAAGTGAGGGTATAAGTGATTGTGATTGTGAAAACAACTTATATGCCTCTTCAGAGGTGGAGATAGCAAACCTTAGGGTGGGCCAATAGACAAGATACATCAACTCCCCTAATTTTCTAACAGCTCCTATAGATGATGGAACTCTATGGTTTCCTTCTCATTTTGGATTTGAATTTGCATGCAATCCAAACATATAACATTAACCTTGTCATTAATATAAAATAAATAAGAACATTCAACATTGTTGAATAAAGCATTATTTTTGGCCTTCCATAATTGTAAAATAATCAAATCTCTAAAAAAATTCCATAAAATATTAATATATTTAGGTAAATTGGATGAATCTCCAAGCATCGCAAGATGCCAAGATTAAGACTCAGGGTGATAAGGCTGAAAGAGGCTATGAATTTATTTACAGGTAAACTGAGTTCTATGGAAAACTATAAGAGATGTTTGAAGGACTTTGGTCACTTAAAAATGGGGCACTTAGGTTGAAAAATTCAAATATGGGAGAGTTCAATCCCTGGAAAAGACTAAATCTTGAATGGTATGAATTCCTTTCCTAAAGAGCCTTAGTGCTTTTATTCTAGGAAATTCTGGCAACAAAACATTAGTATTGGTCATAATGAGATTCAAGAATATATTATGACCATTAAAATATAAAATAGTGTGAAAACCATCAGCAATCCATTTCAGATGGGGATTGAAAAACTTCAAATCCTTCCATATGATTTTTACCACAAATGATCCTTCAATTTTCACTGGAGCTGATGTGATTAGAAGGGTGTGAAACCCAATATTTTTCCAACTAGATTTTCCATAGAGGATCTAGAGTATATACAATGTCTTATCAATACATTATAGGATTCATTACCTTAAATGGTTCTAAAAAATCATTTAGCACACAAATTTATGCTCTGCATATAAATATCAATGATTCCCATACCTCTTTTATCATGAGGGAGGCAAAAAATGTCCCAAACAACTCGATGGAATCCCCTTATTTGTTTAGAATTAGACCAAAGGAAATCCATGAGAATTTTACCAATTTATGATGGGATGCCTTAGAGATATCTTATCATGAATAATAGTAGACATGGTTATACATTAAGATCTTAGTGCAAACATGGAATTTTCCTGCTAAGGAGAGTGATTTGGTAACCCAGTATTCAACCTTGTTGTCAACATGGTTAAGGATATATTTACAAATTTATGTAGGAGAAATATCAAAGGCAAAGGGGATACCTATAATTTTTAATTATTCTCCTTCATTAATCCATTTTGACTTGAAAAGGATAAGCCACTCAGGAATAGGCATCATGCTTTGTTTGAAACATTGAGTCTTACAACATTGTAAATTGGACCAAAGGCTAATAAAAACTATCAAGGCACTTCATGGATTTTGAGAATGCTTTTTCCTACTCTTCAAAGGTGAGGAAAGTATCATCATATAAGTGGATATTAATGAGAAGAGAATAACAATCAAGTAAAAAAATATCCCAAACAAGACCTTGTTCAACTTTAGTAGTAAGAAGATAACGTAAATATTATGCAAAAATAACATAAAGATTTGGAGCAAGAGGATAACATGTATAGATGGAACACTGAAATAAAATACTATCATATTTAAAACCATTAATAGTGAGGTAGGTAGAGGCATCTTCCAATTAATTTTGGAATGCAAAGATAAATAATTGGCCAAAACCAAGAGCCTTTAACATAGCTAAGATAAAAGGCCATTCAATTTTGTTATAATATTTTTCAAAATCTAATTTGAGAAAAATAGTTATTTGACATGAAGTCCTAGCCCATTACATACCTTCATAGAAAACAATAAGGTTATCAAACATATATCTACTTTTAATAAATCATGTTTGCTTTGGACTAACAATATCAAAAAGGATGATATGGACTTCCTGCCCATGGGAGGGCCATGTACACTTTTAGTAAACAGCTTCAACATGTGAAGTATAGGCTTAAGAGGTGGAATAAACAATGTTTTGGGAACCTGCATGCTCAGAAGCTTGTAGCTCAGTCCAAGCTAGATAGTGTCACTCATTAGATTCGTGACCATGGGCTGTCCTTTGACCTTTTGAATGCTGAGTCCTTTGCCCTTAGGGGCCTAGAAGAGTGGGAGCTTCAGGAGGAGATTTTCTGGAAGCAAAAATCTCGTATTGATTAGCTTCAAGAGGGGGATAGGAATATAGCTTTTTTTCATAACTTGGTTAAGGCCCGTATGTAGGGGAACTCTATTTCCACTCTTGTCTCGAGTGATGGGACTCAACTCTCGTCTTGTAGTGAAATTTCCAGGGAAGCTGTCAACTATTCTTCTAATCTTTTTACTAGGGAGGATATTGTTGCTATATCTGAGGAGAGGGCTATTTTGGATTTTATTCCTTGCTTGGTCTCAGATGAGATGAATGAGGCCCTTTTGTGTCCAATCTTGTTACTTGAATTGGAGAAAGTTGTGTTTAGTATGAAAAAAGGTAAAGCTCCTAGCCCAGATGGGTTTTCGATTGAGTTCTTCCAAGAATTTTGGGAAATAATAAAGTCTGGTCTCCTTGAGGTGGTTCAGGAATCTCTTAGGAACAAACAAATGCTTAAGTTTTTGAATTTTACTTTTTTGGCTCTCATACCTAAGAAGGACGGGGCTAATCAGATGGATCATTTCAGGCCTATTACTTTATGCAATGTTGTCTACAAGATCATCTCCAAGTTGATTTTTGAGAGTCTCAAACCTCTCCTTGGTGCTTTGATTTCTACTAAAGAGGGAGGTTTTGTGGAAGGGAGACAAATCTTGGATGGTGTCGTGATTACTACGGAGGTTATTCACTCTATGGCTTCCTATAAAGAGAAGGCAATGTTCTGTAAGCTTGACATGGTTAAAGCTTATGATCAGGTGAGCTGGGAGTTCCTTCAAAATATCCTCTTGGCCTTTGGCTTTAAAGAGGAATGGGTGAGTTGGGTTCTCAGTTGTGTGACCTCGTCCTCCTTTGTTCTCATCAATGGGGAATCTTCAAATTGGTTTAGTGTTGCTCGGGGACTTTGGCAAGGGGACCCTCTATCCCCTTATCTTTTCATTATCGTGGTGGAGGGCCTTGGTAGATTTATTAAATCTCAAGTGTAGTAGGGTCTTATTCACATCTAGAGTTGGAACAATGATCTCCCTCCTTGTTCTCATCTTCAATTTGTGGATGATACTGGACTGATGGGCTTGGCTAGAATTAGTGAGGCAGTGAATTTCAAGAGAACTTTAGACATCCACTTGAAAGCTTTTGGTCAAAGTATTAATGATGATAAATCTTCCATTTATTTCTTTAATACTCCTCAACTCATTCAGAATAGGATTGCCATGATTCTTAGATTCCAAATTGGCACTCTTCCCCTAATGTACTTGGGGATTCCTTTAGCTCTGGGACATCAACGTAGAGATTATTGGCAAGGATTTTGGATAGGTTTTAGAGTAAGGTTAGTCACTAGACTTACAGATGGCTCTCTTTTGTTGGTAGAGTGATCCTCCTAAAATTTGTGGTGTAGTCTCTCCCTATTTATAGGTGTTGTGTGTAGAATCCTCCTGCTTCTTTTGTGATAGATTTTGAGGCTCTTTCCCAGCAATTCCTTTGGCCGAGTAACCTCCTTTCTTCAAAGTGGAGTTTAGTCAAGTGGGAGTCTGTTTATAGGCCAAATCATGCTGGGGGCCTTGGCATTAGGTATGTGGATCTTGTGGTTATAGCTTTGGTAGCTAAGTTGTACAGGAGATGGTGCAATAACCAAGATCAAGATTGGGCCAAAATTCTTGCTTTCAAGTATGTTCTTGGGGTTGAGAGTCAGGATATGCCATGGATTTCTTTGTTGGGCAAAGGTTCTTGCATTTGGGATACTCTTAAGAAGGGAGCTCAGCTTGTTCAGATTGGGCTCTTCTCGATATGTAATAATCGCTCTGATGCTCTTTTTTAGCTGGACTCTTGGGATGGTCACCCTCCAATTCTCTCTAGTCTCCCTCAGCTTATACCTCTTTTCCAAATGTTCTCTGATGCTGGTTAGATTAAGGTGGAGCATTTTAAAACTATTAAGTGCATTGGTCAATTGGAGGTGTTTTGTTGGAAGGATCCGCAGGAGTGGCCTGTGGGTGGTTCTGATAAGGATCGTGCTACTTTGTGTAAGGTCTTGGAGGGTAGGCTTTGTATCTTTTTGAATGAAAGGGACAAGTTAACTTGGATTCCTAGCCCAAAAGGTAATTATATTGTTGCTCAAGGTTATGTTGTGCTTGATAGGAATTTACATGGTCCTGCTGAGGTGCCCTAGTGGAGGAAGGTTTGGAACAAATTTTCTTGGCCCAAGTGTAACTCTTTTTATGGTTGGTTACCCAGAGGAAATGTATCACTTGGGATAATCTTCACAAATGGGGGTTTCATGGTCCTTCCATTTGTTTTCTTTGTTTGTGCAGTGAAGAATGTTCTTCCCACTTGTTCTTTCACTACCCCTTTTCTCATGAGATTTGGCACAGATGGTGGGAGGTTTGGCATCATGTTTGCATTCATGCTTCCTCTCTTATCGAGTTTTGGGAGAGCCAAGGCAGGCCTCCTATGAAGACGCCTTTTCTCTAGGTGGCCTGGAGCATTGGGCCTATTTTCATTCTTTGGAACCTTTGGCTGGAATGAAACTACAGATTTTTTTGTGATTCCAGATTAGATAGTGGTCAACTATGGATGAAGAGTATCAATAGACTTCAGGAGACTATTTCTGCTAAATGTGATATGTCTAAAAGTATTGATCCTAGGGATGTTGAGGTTGTGTGGGATCTAAGCCTGGGTGTTAATAGTAGGTGTGGCATTACTGGTAGTATGCCCCATCGTGTCAAGAAATGGGTATGTCGTGATGGGAAGTGGGCGCCTCCTCTAGATGGGGTCCTAAAAATTAACACTGATGGATCTTCTCATGGAAATCTTGGGCATGCTAGTATTGGGGGTATTGGTAGGAGTAAATATGGTGATGTTGTTTTTTGTTTCTCTGTCTACAAAGGGCATTACTCTAATAACCTGATGGAGGTGCTTGGTATTAAGATTGTTGTTGAGTGGGGTTGCTCTCTTGGCTAGAGGAGGATCATCTGTGAGTTTGACTCTCAAATTTTTGTGGATATGTTGAACAACCAGAGATTGGATGGTGTTAGTTAGCAATTAGCTTCGATGGTCAAATATATTTTAAGGGGTTGCAGCTCCTTGAAATCTGCCTCTTTCTGTGACATCCCTAGAGAATGGAATAGAGTGGCTGACTACTTGGCAAAGTGGGCCTCGGAAAAAGGGGATGGTTGGGATATCAGTGGTAGGGATGAGTTACCTTCTAATTATCTGGGGACTTTGGATAAAGTTTTATTGAAAGACAGAATTATGTAGTGTTATTGTTTGGGTTGTTAGCGGTTCTCCTTTTTTATTGAGCTTGTGGCTCTTGCCTTGTATCTCATTTTGGATTGAATAAATTTTTTTCCCTTTTAAATAAATAAATATATATATATATTTAAAAAGGGAAAAAAAAATATTCAATCCAAAATGAGATACAAGGCAAGAGCCACAAGCTCAATAAAAAAGGAGAATATATATATATATATATATATATATATATTTAAAAAGGGAAAAAAAATTATTCATTCCAAAATGAGATACAAGGCAAGAGCCACAAGCTCAATAAAAAAGGAGAATATATATATATATATTTAAAAAGGTAAAAAAAAATATTCAATCCAAAATGAGATACAAGGCAAGAGCCACAAGCTCAATAAAAAAGGAGAATATATATATATATATATATATATATATATATATATATATATATATATATATATATATATATATATATATATATATATATATATATAAGAAAGGATGATATGGATACGATTGTCAAGAGCTTTAGCAAGGATCTTATAGACACATTTAACAAAGTGAGAGGCCACCAGATGGTAATGAACTCCATGTCACTATATTTAGGTATAAATTTGATATTTCCTTGATTGAGTATGGAACCTAAAGATTAATTTTATATACCTTCATTATAAACTTGAACTAAATCAAGCCCAATGAATTCCCATGTGGCTTTACTAAATTCGTAGAAAATTTTATCAAGGCTAGGAGCCTTATCATTACTCATGTAATGAATAGCCACTATGAGTTCATGGAGACTAAGAGGTGCCTCATAAATCCATTAGTCTTATATCTTTAGGTTTTTTTAAACCACATCAAGGCATTCTTATAGAGATTGGGTTCTTTCCAATGTTTCCTCATGAGCTTGAAACACTAATTTATAGTGGTCCAAAAAATTAGAGATGTCAAGAAGAGAAGTGAGCCTTACTTGAGCTAACTTGATAGCATTAATTTGGTCTTAATATTATTTATCCCTAAGGGATTTAAAAATCCTTTGTACCCTTGTCTCCAATTTTGAGCCAATGTAAGTGAGCACAAAGTTGTGCCCCTTTGCTAACATGACCATCTGCCACTTTGATTTAGTGTTTGAACAAGGCAGCCAAGATATTTAAGTGGTAATAAAATGGATAGTGATCAAGGAGGAAGGAAACTCTCAAAAATTCCTTAAGCACAGCTTCATATACCCATTTTTTGACCTGAGCAATTTTTTCCCATAGTGATAAATAAAGGTGGTGGTGTGTAGAAAATCCACATTTCACCATCCAACCTAGTTGACCACATAAGGCAAGTGGGGTACAAGGTTCTAGACTAGGGAAATGAGATGGATGGTGATTATGTGTTTTAAGAGAGATATTTTGAGAATAAAATGATTGTGTGTCACTTTTAACTAAACTATGATCCAATTCACTCTATAAGA